>JAQQSZ010010999.1:0-12362 GCA_028646595.1 Phalanger gymnotis
GGAAATGGGGAGAAAATCTGTAATTCAAACGCATGTGAAAATCAATGCTGAAAACTAAACATATTAAAAATAAATTTAAAAACAAAACAAAACAAAAAAAAACCACTCTGAGGGATTACCTCACATCTATCTGATTGGCTAACATGACAAAACAGGAAAATGATAAATGCTGGCGAAGATGTGAGAAAAATGAAACACTAATGCATTGTTGGTGGAGTTGTGAACTGATACAATCATTCTGGAGAACAATTTGGAACTATGCCCCCGGGCTATAAAACTGTACATACCCTTTGTTCCAGCAGTACCACTACTAGGTCTATATCCCAAAGAGATCATAAAAAAGAGAAAAGGACCCACATGTGCTAAAATATTTATAGCAGCTCTTTTTGTGGTGGCAAAGAATTGGAAATCAAGGGGATGTCCATCGATTGGGGAATGGCTGAACAAGTTGTAGTATAGGAATGTAATGGAATACTACTGTTCCATAAGAAATGATGAGCAGGCAGATTACAGAAAAACCTGGAAAGACATGAACTGATGCTGAGTGAAGTGATCAGAACCAAAAGAACACTTTACACAGTAACAGCAACATTGTACAGTGACCAACTTTGATGGGTTTAGTTCTTCTGAGCAATGCAATAATCTAAGACAATTCCAAAAGACTCACGATGGAAAATGGTATTTACATCCAGAGAAAGAACCATGGAGTCTGAATAGAGAGTGAAGCATACAATTTTCTCTCTTGTGGTTTTTCTCTTATGTTCTGATTCTTCTTTCACAACATGACTAATGTGGAAATATGTTTAATATGATTATACGTGTATAGCCTGTATCAGAATGCATGCCATCTTGAGGAGGGGAGAGGGGAGGAAAAATTTAGAACTCAAAATCCCATAAAAGTGAAATGTTGAGAACTAAAAATTTAAAAAGAATTACTTCCTGTTATTTCCCATCATGTACTCTATATTCCAGCCACACTGGCCTAGTGCCATTCCCCAAACTCAATATTCTGTCTCCACCTCTGTGCCTTCACACACACAAACAGAAGCCTTCACTTCTTTCAGGGCTTAGTTCAGCCATGTTTCCAAATCCGTTTGTATTCTTGTTCTTCTCAAACAACTTTAGGTTCACTTATCTGTGTACAAGTATCTCCACCTTGCTCAGCAACTGTTTTTTGCTTTTGTATCCCCAGTGCCTGGCACAAAGTAAGCACCTAATAAATGCTTACTGAACTGAATTCCTGATAGACTGTCCCTTCAGTGATTCAAAGTTGTTTTTGTCCCCCAATGCACCTACGGCACCTTACATTCCTCTAATTGTTTCTCCGTGCTTGTACAACTCAGGTGTCCTCACCATTGAAAATGAATAAACAGGGACCAACCCTCTGGAACAACAAGTGCCTTAATACTTACCCCAGATTAGTCAACAATGTAATGCTCAATACCCAGGGGGTCATTCCTTAATGCCACCAGCTGATTACAGTAGGATTTAGGATTTTTGCTGATTCATCTTGTTATACACTATATAAAAACGTCTGCACCTACAGTCACCACTTTGAGTCACCTTAGCCTGGCCGGTCAGCTGTACCTGGCAATTTTCCAGTTGGTTAATCCAGCCCTAGTCTCAATCAACAAGCATTTATTAAGCAGTCTGAGCCAGACACTCTGCTAAATGATGAATATTTATACAGCACTTTTTAAAGTTTGCAAAGCCCTTTACATATTATCTCACTGCTGAGAATTGGGGTGTCCTGTTCAAGGAATGGCCAGCAGGCCAGTGTCCCTGAATCAAAGAGTACCTGTTGGGCGAGTAAGGTGTAAGAAGACTGGAAAAGTAGGGAAAGGCTAGCTTATGAAGGGCTTTGAATGTCAAACAGAGCATTTGGTATTTGCTCCCGGTGGCAACAGAAAGCTGCTGGAGTTTATTGAGTAGAAGGGAGGGACATGACCAGTGCTTTAGGAAAATCACTTTAAAGGATGGATTGGAATGGAGAGAGATTTGAGGCAGGCAGATCCACCCGCAGACTACTGCACAGGTCTGAGATGATGAGGGCCTGCACTAGTGATAGCAGTGTCAGAGTTGAGAAGGGGGCTTATTCAAGAGATGTTGCAAAGGTGAAGTCACCAGGCTTTGGCAGTAGCTTGGATATGAGGGGTGAGAGATAGTGAGGAGTCCAGGATGATTTCTATGTTTTAAGCCTGAGGGACTGGGAAGATGGTATTGCCCTCAACAGTAATAAGGAAGGCAGAAAAGTAGGGGAGGATTTAGGAGAGAAAGATAATAACGAGGTCTGGTTTGGACCTAACGAGTTTAAGATGTCTACTGGACATGCAGTTTGAGATCTCTAAAAAGCATCTGTGTGAGACTGGAGGTCAGCAGAGAGACTAGGGCAGGAAAGGCAGATTTGAGAATCATTAGCATAGAGATGGGCAATTAAATCCATGGGAGCTAATGAGATCACCAAATGAAGTGGTATAGCAGGAGAAGGGAGCTCAGGACAGAATCCTGAGGGAACCCTGAGCTGGAGGGCAAAAGAGAGAGGAGTGGCCAGAGAAGCAGGAGAACCAGGAGAGCGGTGTATGGAAAGACTAGAGAGAAGAGATTATCAAGGAGCAGAGAGTGATCAACACTATCAAAGGCTGCAGAGAGGTCAAGGAGAATGAAGACTGAGAAGAGCCCGCTTGATTTGGCAACTAAGAGATCATTGGTAACTTTAGGAAGAGCAGTTTTGGTGGAATGATAAGGCTGGAAGCCAGATGTGAAGGAGTTAAGAAGACAGCGAGAGGAGAGAAAGCAAAGGCACCTATCGTAGATGGCCTTCTCAAAGGGTTTAACTACAAAGGACAGAAGAGAAAATAGGACAATAGTTAATAGGGACAGAAGGATCAGGGGGGAGACATGGGTATGTTTGCAGGCAGTAGAAAATGAGCCAGTTGAGAGAGAGAGATTGAAAATGAATTAAAGTGGAAGTGACAGTCTGTTAGAGGAGATAAGATCGAATGTGATCACTTGAACAAAGAGAGGGGTAAGGCCTTGGTAAGAAGTAAGGCCACTTCATCATATGAAACGAGGGTGAAGGAGGAGATAGAGAGAAGGCATCTGAGGTGACAGAAGATGAGGAAGAGAAGAGAAGAGGGAGTTCATAGTTAATGGCCTCAATTTTTTCTGTAAAATATGGGGTAAGGTTCTCAGCTAAAAAAGTGGGAGTAAGGGTGGGGGTGGGTGGGAGGAGAGCCATGGGAGGTTTGAGATGGATGAAAAGGTTGGAAGAGCTGCTGTAGAGAGTGAGTTGACAAGGGAGATATAGGAGTATTGCCTAGCAGCAGAGAAGACCCAGTTGAGGTCATGTAACATATATTTGTAATGGATTCAGTTGGAATGGTTGTGTGATTTTCTCTACTTTCGTTCACCAGAAGAGAAGGCAATGAATAATGGGAGTGATCCAAGACTGAGGCTTGTTTGGCTGAGCATAATCAACAATATCATAAAGGCACTAGGGATTCAAGTGGGGACGTTGTAGAGTTGAACTGGTTCACAAAAGGGTCAATATGGGGAAAAGAGAAGAGAGTGGATAATGTAGGGGAGATAGCCCGGGAGAGAAATACGGGGTCAAGGTAACGGAGGTGTGGATGAAAGGTAGGGCAGAGCAGGAAGTAAAAGGCCAACAGATTATAGTCAGATAAGGAGATTTCAGAATTGTTGTACATGGAAGAGGTACATCTGTGGGTGATGGCAAGATTGAGGGTATGACCACCTTTGCATGTGTCTGAGGTGGGGTGGAAGAGTAGCTCATAGGAGGAGACTATGTTGAGGAACTGAATGGTTAGGGTATTTGAGGGAGAATACATATGTTGGAGTATCCAAGTATGAGGGGCATGACCTGGGGTGTCTATAGACAACTGCCACCAGGATTTTGATTGGGTGGTAGATATGAATAGCATGAACCACAAAGGAAGAGATTACTGAATGAAGGAGGAAGGGGGAGAACTTGGGAGTGGCAATGGGGAGCAAGGCATATTCTAACACCCTAGTCTTGACTAGTGAGCTGAGGAGAATGAGTACTGGAAAGAGTGGCCAGGGAGGCTATGTCATTCTGGAGAGCCAGATGGGAAAGGAACAGACTTAAGATAAAGGAAAGCTTGTTGCCTATGGAACAGGCAAGGATGACATGTTTGGGTGGAAAGGTTGAGGGGGATATGAATGAGGAACTGGGTGGCAGAGGGTGTGGAGTGGGGCTTGTGTTTCACAAATAACACACAGGAGGCACTGGAGTTTTTGGACTTCAGCCTCTAAAAGGTTCACTCTTGATCTGGTCAGAGAGGAAGGACAAGAAGAAAGATTCGGGAGAGTTAATAATCTTATTTTATTTTAGTCTAGTCTTCTCAATGGATTGCTGATAGTGGGAGCACCAACTCCTACAGCATTCCCTAATCATTCTTCTCAAAGGGACCAGCAAGAATATAGTAGGAGCTACAACTCTTATGGGATCCTCTAAGCCTCAATGGCGGCCAGTTGAGGCAAACACAGGTTTTCTCTCAAGCCTTGACGGGGGCTAATCAAGGCACACACAGCATTACACTGTCATGTTCCCCTACAGGTTCCCCACTCACTGACCAGGGCCCACTTGCTTTAGGGCAACAAAGAAGGCATATTGCCAGCAAGAGCCCCACAGGTTAACTTTAGCAATATTGTCATTCAGTGCAAGTGTAGTATCACATTGTCACCCCTATGTCTCACTGTGCAGTCTCAGTAGGACTGCTGATCACTATGATTCTAGGAATTACTATCTAGGATCCTTGGGGCTACTCTGGAGTTATTATCTAACACCTAGAGATCGCCATGGCCATGGATCCTGATAAACTAAACTCTAAGAAAGAAAAACAAAATCCTCCTTACATACAGTTTGGATAATGATCTATAGGAGTTCAGAGTCACTGGGATATGAAGGGTATGACCAAGTGCAAGAATTTTCATCTTTGAGAACCTACTCAAAGGGAGTCACTGAACAGCCCTCAAAGGACAGCTACAGCAAGAGACGGGGGAGACCTGAAGTTCAAAGGAAGGTTGTTTTTCTTTACACCAAAGGTTCTCCACATACCAGCTGGGAGACTGGGCTTGCCAGCAAGAGGTCTGGATGGAAGTGGTTGCTCTGGGGAGGAAGCAGCCTTTCCTCAGAGACCATGCTGTGCCCAGCGGGAGATGGAAGGCTCAGGGTGCTAATACATCTTCTTACTTGAGGCTGGCTATGAGGTGGCGGCAGGAAGTGGTAAATTCTTGTTTACACACAACTGCTCTGAGAAGAGTAAACTGCATCCTCCCTCACTCAAATCAAAGTCAACTATAAGTCATGTCATCTTCTCCCTGATGTCATGGTCTTCTTCAAAAAATGAAGGACAAACACAACAAACTGCATATCTCAGAACTTTATAATCTTGGGATGATTGCATGGGTTCTTGGCTGTTTCATGAACAAGACATTCCATCTCTGCCTCCTGCCATTTCTCTGGCTGTCCTCTCATGCTTCAACATTCTCCTTCCTCCCCTCCAACTACAGACCTCTCTCTGGCTTCCTTTTAAGACCCCAATAAAGTCTTACCTTCTTACAAGAAGCCTTCCTTAACTTCTGCTAATTCCAGTACTCCCTTTTAAAAATCATTTCCTATTTGTCCTGTATACAGTTTGCTTCATATGTTTGTTTGCATGTTATCTCTTCTCTTTAGACCACAAGCTCCTTGAGGGCAGGGCCTATCTTCTGCCTCTTTTTGTATCCTTAGTGCTTAGCTCAGTGACTAGCAAGCACAAGTAGCACGTTTACTGAATAACTGTGGCAATATTTTCCTTAGCTCAAACCTTGACGTTTGAAACATATGTTAAGACCCATAATATTGATTCACTTCCTTTTCTAGCCATACATGTTGATGATAATATCTTTTACACTGATTCTCCTGAACTCAACTTTGACTGTATACTAAACCTAATTAAATCTTCCATGCTTTTATGCACTGCTTTCTGGGTCATTACCTTCAACTCTGATTCTTCTACGAATGTAGTATTTCATCATTTACAGCTATATAATACTGACTCAGTTTAGGAGTGCTGGGATCCCCAAAATGTCAGGGTACAAGGCAGCGTCACCTGGAATGAATTCATGCACTGAAACCATCCTCTAGTCAAGTGGCAAAGTTTTTGTTATTGTGACAACAATAAGCCAGGAGAAGCTCCTTAGTGGAACTGCGACGTAATGGGGGTGATGCCAAAGCTTACATGGAAAAGGGACAACAGCTTAAGGGAGATACCAGTTTAAGGAGGGGAGGGCAGCTCTTTAATGGAGATAGCCTCCCCCGAGAGAGGGCTCCTTACGGAGATGCCCACTAGCCAGGAGAAGCTAGGAATTTTTATAGAAGAAAACCTGGCTAGGTTGTGGGAGATGAGGTAAGGAAGGAGGCAAGGGGGTAGAGGGAGTTCAGAGTTTCACGCACATCTAGGCAGTTATTATTCCATAGTTGGGGGGGGGGCTGTTAGTTTCAGTCATTCAATGACCAGTCTACTTGAATCTCATTGTCTCCTAAAGTAGCTATATGTGGTACCTGAAATAACAGACTTCTCCTAGACCAGTCTATTTTAAGCTCATTAATACAAACAAGAAGAAGTTGGTGTTAATAAAAGATGAGAGAAACAGAGCCAAGATGGCACAGTAATAGCAGAAATAAGTTCAGAAAGCTCATCACCCCACCCCCCAATCTAGAAAATGTATGTACCAGACCCAATCCTGATGGTGAAAGCCCAAAAAAGTCACAGTGAGTCATTTTTCCAGCTCAGGATGGCACAGGGAAACAGAGAGATGTTTGCACATTATGGGCACGGTCTGGCCAGAAACATACATTCCAGCACAAGAGCAAGAGAAGGTTCCAGAAATATAACTGGATATATATAGCCAGGAGCAGATGCCAATCAGCAGCTTTCTCACCCATTACCCAGTTCTGGGTCACAGATCCAGAGCAGACTGAGGAGACTTGTACCCAGGGGTGGCATTCCTGGGCAGGGAACAGCAAAAGCCTTGGGCGGTTTACTGAGATGGATCAAGTTCAGAAGCAAGAAGCAATGTGGATCAGACTCCAGGAGAAAAGTAAAATCTCAGTTCCTGCTTCTAGTCCAGTCTAAAGCTTGCAATGGAAAAATCAGGGTAGGAACGCAAGACCAAAAGGAAGTCTGCAATTCTATCACTCAGAACCAGCAGAGCTCCCCAGCTAGCTGATAGAGGCTAAGTCTGGCAGCAGTCTGCTGTTTCTTAGACTCAAACCCAAGTCAGGAACTTGCAGAACTCAGAGCAGGGAGGCAGCAATCAGACTTTGCCCTAGTGTCAAACCACTCTGGGAACACTGAAAGCTTCCAGATTCCCAACCTAAGCTATCTCTGAGATCCTGGAAAAACATAACATTCAATACCCCAAGAAGCAGCAGCAGCAGCAGCAGGATCAATCCAGACCTTCTAAGTGTGCAGAGATTGGCCCTAATATAAGCTATGAAGTCACGAAGTAGGCTGGAAGAAAAAGCAAAACAAAAAAAGAATCCAACCATAAAAGCTATGATAATGATAGGACAGGCAAGACACAAACTCAGGAGAAAAGAATGGCCCCAAAATATATGTAAGCACTGGTTCAAAGGGGAAAAAAAAAAGCTTGGGCACAAATTCACAACTAAAAGCCAGGAAAAGAGATAGAGCAAAAGTTAGAGAAAAAGTTAAAAATGTTTTCACCAATGAAATGAAGGAAGGAAAAAAAATGAGAACTATGGAAAAAAGAAGTAGAAAGGGAATTAATAGCTTGTCATGAGGTATAAAACTTTGTCTAAGCAGCAAACTCCCTCAAAATTAAAACGAACCAAATAGAAGCAGATGACATCAGACAAAAAGAAATATTAAAGTCAAAAGACTGATAACAGAAGAAAATTGAAGATATCTCATAGTAAAAACTGACCTGGAAAAGAAACTGAAGAGAAAGTTAATTTTGGGGCTATCTGGACTCCATAACCAAATATAACCAAAAATAAGAGCCTAGATATTGTATTTCAAGAAATCTTAAAACCACAGGGCAAAGTGAAATAGAAAGAATACACTGGTCACATCCTGAAAGAAACCCCCAAAAGAAAACTCCTGGGAACATCAAAGCAAAAATCCAGGACGTTCAGGGAAAACAAAAATACTGTGACCAGACCAGAAAGAATTCAAGTGCTGAGGAGATGTAGTCAGGACCACACATGATTTAGTAGCCACCCCTATGAAAGGAATGGAGAGTGCAGAAGATGATATTCTAGAAGGCAAAAGGTATAGGTTTTCTGCCAGGAAAAACTTACCCAACAAAACTGAGTATAATCCTATAGGGGAAAAAGAGTAGATTTTTAATTAAAGGCTTCCAAGTATTTCTGATACAAAGACCAATGCTGTATAGAAACTCTGAAGTTCAAACACAGAAATTAAAGAGAAACATTAAAAGTTAAAAATGAATGAATAATCATAAGGGACTGCATAAGGATTAATGTTTATATTCAAATATGAAGGTATAACAGATGTTGTTTCCCTCTCAATCTTATTGGCATCAGGGATCAGAGAAAGCAGGTAGTTAGACAAAAGCTGGGAATGATTCTGTTATGTTTTGATAATATTGAGAAGAGTGGAAAGAGAGGTGAAGAGGAATACAGTGGAGGTGAGGGAGAAAAGAAAGGTTAGGGAAAATTATCTTAAAACAATGAGGAGAGGGGCTCAAAAAGACATTACTACAAACAAGGAGGTAGGGCGGGGGAGAGAGGCTAGCACTTCAACCTCATTCTCATATAAACTACTTAAAGGAGGGGAAGAATACACATATAACAAAGCTAGATCCAGAAATACATTTCACTCAAAAGGGAAATAGGAAGGAAAGGGGAGAAGAAGGGAATCTGAAGAAGGGTAGATTAAGGGAATTATTAGTCCTAAAGCAGAATACACATAATTATTTATAGCTCCTCCATTTGCCCCAAAGCAACCATTTCCATCAGTAACAGCACAAGGAAACTTCCACTTTCTGCTGCTGGCCCAATCTCCCAAACAAACATGAGAGGCAAGAGAAAAGTAAATACATTTGAGCAACTGAAAAGAGGTGAAATGATAAAGTACTTATATTCATAGAAAGTAAAGTAACCCTTCAGAATCCCAAGGTCTTCGAAGGTGGGGGGGTGAAGGGGTGGGATGGGAAAGGTTTAATTGGTTGGTTTTAAGAAAGTAAAGGGAAGGAAAAAAATAATTTACTGGGGAAAAAAATGAGGAAGAACTTATTTCTCATAACTGGATTGCTCAAGAAGGAGGAAAGGGAAAAGACGACTCATGAATCTCACTATTACCTGAACCAGACAAAAAAGAGCTGAATACACAGAAAAAAAGGTTGTTACAGAAACATTAAATTGAACTGGAAACGCCCCCCCTTCACCGGGGTCAGAGGTGGTTATGAAATGGAATAGTCACAAGCAAAAGAACCTTCAACTAGAAAGGCTGCATCTTTAAGATGGGTGGGGGAGTGAGATGGGGTAATAGATTTAAAAGGAAAGAAGGCAAAGTACAGAACCAGTAATTGGGGTCTAGGCTATTCAAGGGAGAAGGCACAAAGAAATGGGAACAAATTTATACCATTTACAGATTACTAATGTGCATATGCCTTCTCTTTTACTACCTCCTTCTTTTGCGAAGAGGGGATATGATGGGAAAAAATGCACAAATGACAATCATAACCGTGAATGGGAAGAATTCATCCATAAAATAAATTAGAAAGCAAAATCAAACAATGTTATTTACAAGAAATACACTTCCTGGCCATTTCCAAACCATACTAACTCCACTCTAGCCATCTTCTTCCTACTGGAAAAGGGACTCTACCCCTGGGATCATGGAGACTCACAAGTGAACATCTGCACTATCTTGCCCAGAACCCAAGGCCACTGCTAGCTTCCTGGATATTCCTAAAACAGGTTGCCATGCATCCCTCCTACCAGGCACCACTGCTTCTTACTTCATGTGTTGTCTTCCCTTATTAGTATGGGATCCCCTTGAGAACAGGGACTGTCTTGTATGTGAGGTTAATAAAATGTGAAGACTTCACAGGGAAGATACATATGTATACACTAAGAAATGTTTAAAAATCAAGAAATAGGGAAGCAGAAAATTCTGAGGCTGTGAGAGTCTGATGGCTCAGCCTCTGGGAAAGTTTACCCTAAACTTTTTGTCCTTTCTTCTGGTTCTGGTTTAAAGATTTGCTCAGTAAGAATAGGGTCACTGTGACCTGCTTTCCTTTACTGTAAAAGTACTGTAAGAGAATGGAGAGGGTCTCCCCCTCCCCTTAGCCTATTCTCCTTCTTTAGATTTATAGATATCACCTCAGTCGTAATCATTAACTAAGGGAATGGGAATTGGAGTTTCTGTGCCTCAATTTCCTGGTTCTTTGTCTAGCTTTCGCACTCAGATTGCAAGCTCAGCTCCCAGCCAATGGTGAGAAGGGTCAGAGGTGGGCAGGAATTCTCTTGTGTTAGGTATAATTATGGGTGCTTTGCCCCTTGTAAAGCGCCTCCCTTGTTGGATTTGTTCTAGTGGGGGATGCCCAATTCTCGAGAATTGAATAAAATTTATTTCTGTTCTCATCCTGAGATGGCTCCTTACTAACTTTTAATTGGTGAGGGTCTTTCATTCCACACACTCCTACCTATACCTACAATGCTCAGCACAGTGCCAAACCCACAGAAAAAGCTTAAATGCCTGTTCGCTCATTCATTCACTCGTGGTTTAAACAAAAACTCATGAAGTAAAAATGAGGTCACAGAACAGAATTTAGTATGTATAAGATGAATTTTTTTTATTCCCAGTGGACATGGACCCCTTGGAGCCAGGCCTGCCCCACTACTCCTGAGCCACAAGAGTTCTCCAGTCCACTTCTGTAAACTCCTCCTAACACTGCTCCCCCCATATCAGCATATTCTGAGACACCTAGGCCTGGGCCAGTGCCAACCCTTCCCCCCAGATATTTTTAAAAGCAAAGAGGAAAGAGATCATGAGAGTCAATACAGTGCAGCGGGTAGGGCAGTGGATTTGAAGTGAGATGGATGTGCTTTCAAATCCCCCACTTCAGACACTTGTTAGTTGTATGAGCCTGGGCAAGCCACTTTAACCACCCAGATTCAGTTTCCTCATAAATTGGGTGGGCCTATAAGATCCCCTCCAGTTCTCACTTTATTAACTTAGGATCTTTGACAAGGCAACATAGTAAAGATAAACACAATTAAAAGAAATAAGCAGAAAAACAACATTATGCTTCAAGGCATCATTCATAATGAAATCATTTTCAGCTACTTTAGATAAAAGCACCAAGAAACTAGAGGATCTAAGGGCTTAAGGAGATAGTTAATCAAATTAACAGGAGAAAAACAGAAAGTAAAACTATAATAGTTGGGGATCACAACATGCCTCTTTCTGACAATAGACAATTTCACCAAAAAAGATGATGATGAAAGAGTAAACCAAGACTTTTAGGATACAGCCAAAACAGTTCTTAGAGGAAAATTTCTCTAAAAACATTTTTGTCAACAAAAGAGAGAAAGAATAAGATCAGTGAAATGAGAACACACCTAAAAAACTAGAAAAGGAGGGACTCAAAAACCCACTGAATTGGGAGCCAAGATGGCGACTGGAAAGCAGTAACTGGCGTGAGCTCCCCACCAAGTCCCTCCAAAAACCTATAAAAAAATGGCTCTGAACCAATTCTAGAACTGCAGAACCCACAATGTGGCAGAGGGAAGCAGGGCTCCAGCCCAGGACAGCCTGGATGGTCTCGGGGTAAGGTCTGTCCCGCACGGAACTCCCAGCTCCCAGCTGAGGGGAGTGGAGCTGAGCCAAGCAGAGCCCAGCGCGCGCAGCACGGCAGACCGCGGACCCACGAGACCAGGAGTGGAGCGAAGAGTGCCCTGGCATGCTGAATTACTGACCTGTGGCATGTACCAGATCTCACAACCCACAAACAGCAAAGACAACACAGAAGGTTAGTGGGAAAAGCTGCGGGACTAGACGGAGTTTGTAGTTCGGCCACTGCCCCTGAGGCAACGGAGGCGGGGCAGCTTTAGAAATTCAGCTGCAGTTGCTTCTGGCCCCAGGCCCACCTGGTAGGAGGAATTAAGTGGCTGATCAGAGCAGAAGTGCAGAGCCTGCTGAAGATTTAAGCACAGTACAGGTAGGGGGTTCTTGGGGAAGGAGGAGTGCTGGTGAGGCAGAGCTGGTGCATCCCTCCCAAGCATGGAACATAGAACTCTTTAGTCACACCCTGTTGAAAAGCTCAAGGGTTAAGTAAGTTGT
>JAQQSZ010011000.1:0-12362 GCA_028646595.1 Phalanger gymnotis
ACAACAGGATGGAATTTGACTGAGAAAAGTTCTCCCTGGGTACATAGGTGCACTTATAAGACACAGGGCACTTAAGAAGTACATTATAGGAAAGTTTGCCAGGCAAAAGCTCAACTCTCCAGATCTTCATTAGTAGGTACTTACTTCATTTGGTTGTGAAGGGAGACTGAAAGGAACCCCAGTATTTTTTCTAAAAAAACCAAAATCTAACCTACAAATGACAAAGAGAACATATGCCTATGGCAGTAATAACCTGTAAGTCTTCCCTCTGAAATGTCTGGTTAAAAGATCTGTTATTTTTGAATGAATAGCATGAGCATTTCAATGCCTGAAAAACATATCTCCAACTAGATTGCTTCCCTTAAAATATACTGTAAGCGAGTCATTGACCAGGCAGAAGAGAAATGTGCAAATCCTTTTGACTGATGACTTTGGGATCATGGGTTCAAAATAGATGATATACTTATTTTATATGTGTATATGTCTAGTTTATATACTTGTCTGAATGTATGTAATATGATATAAGATAAAATAAAAATTATATTTTAATTTTTTAACATAAAAGTGAGCAGAATAATGTTTGAGAATTAAAAAAATATTGAGTGAAGGAAGGAAAAAGAATGGAGAGAGTATAAGCTCTCTGTACTGAGTACTTTGTTGTTGTAATATAGGAAAAAAGGAGTGGGATTGGAGGGAACCTGAGGGTTTCTCCTCCACATTGAGGTTCCCCTCTGTGGCTCCTTACAGCACTGCTTTTTTCTGGACACATTGGAGCAAGACCATATGAATTACCATTGGTCCTAGCAATGTTATCTGTCTCCCACAAGGATTTACATACTTCCCATTTCTATACGATTCATTTCTCTCTCCTTATCTGGTTGTCCAGGGTTCCCAATTAGTACCTCCTCACTGTCCGTTGTTCTTAAGCCAGTCTTGCTTCCCCATCAAAATTTCCATTACCTCACTACAAAATTTCTTAGCTATCATGAAAGAATGCAGATAAATTCAATTAAGTGTTAATGATAAATATGAAGTGTATGCTTTATATCTTCATAATTCATTTATAGTACAAGATCGAATCTGCAAGAGAAGTTGGTAAGTCTCTGATATTTTCTGAGCCAACTCAATACAGTATTGTAGGAGGGAGCCTTTGGTTGCTGTACTTCCCTCCCATGCGTACAGTGGCATTGGGTGTCTTGTTACTATCTCATAGGGGCTGAGCTTATGGGAACCAAATGGTCTAGATCTAAGGCTTAGCAGGGCTAAAGGAAAAGCTTTAGGCCAGGAGATACCTAGCTCCTCAGAGAATTTAGCAAGGCATGTTTTAAAAAGTATCCCATTCCAAAGCATCCATCCCATTCACTCTTTCAACCATCCCTTTTGACTGGAGGTGATAAACATAATGGAGCTACTGAGTAATTGGCCAGGATGAAAGCAGCTTAACTCCTGTTAAATGGGTGCCTCTGTCACTAAATATTTCCTTAGGAACCTTAGGAACCACCACCATAATGGAATGATTTTTTCTAAGGATTTTTGCTGCCCCAGAGGATGTGGCAGTACAACAGGGGAACACTTCCACCCACTGGGAGAACATACAGACCACAACCAAAGCATATTTATAACCATGGGTTGATGGCACTTGAATGAAGTTGATCTGCCAGATTTCAAAGGGCACATCTGGGAGAGGAAACTGCCCACGGTAAGGCTTCAGAGGCTTGGATGCATTGTGCATGGGGCAGGTGGGACACGTCTCATAGGCAGTGACAGCAACCCTTTAAACCACCACCACCACCACCACCACCACCAATATTTTCAGGCAAGCTCCACTAGCTTGTCAGGTCCCCGATGGCTGAGGTGTTCCCCCATAGGGAGGGATAAATTCTTAGGGAGTCCTTATAGGTCCATTTAGGCCGACCCATAGTCCCACAGTCTTATCAAGCATACATCCTTCCTTTTGAAGTTTTTCTTGCTTTGTGATAAGCATTCTTTTCTGGACCGTGGCTATTTCTTCTTTTGTTAGGCTAAGAGGCTTAGAGGCCTTCGGGGTGAGATGCATATGCTAGGGCTTATGGGGCAAAGTGAAAGTTCCATAGGGACCTGTATTATGGGAGCCATACTCTCAGGAGTTTGGGGAGTTATAGCTTTGGTTTTAGCTGCTTGGTCGCCAAGTCTTTTCCATAGGCATGAATGCAGTTTTCTTGGCTGTGCCCTGGAATTTTAATTACTGCTACAGCCTGAGGAAGCAGTAAACAATCTAATAGAAAGCCACTGATTTTTAATGGCTGTCCTGAGGAGAGGAAGCCCCCATGTTTCCATAGCATCCCACGTATTACCCCAAATGCATACCTGCTATCAGTATAGATAGTAATCCTTTTTCCTTTTCCTAATTCTCAAGCTCTGGCTACTGCCTCAAATTTGGCTTATTGTGCCAAATGGGCATCAAGTAATGATGAAGCTTCAACCACTTCTGTGGTGGTGGTGATGCCATAGCTGACAACCAAGTCTCCTTCCTCATTTCTGAGGCAAGATCCATCAGTATACCATTCCAAATCTCCCTCTAAGGGGGTTTCCTTCAGGTCCTCTGGGAAGAAAGCAAGACATCCAGATAAATTACACAATCATGGTCTAAAGTCTCATTGTCACTTTCCCTCTCAGGTAGATGGTAGGATTGTGTTTACATGTTTAATGGTCAGATTAGGCTTGGATCACAGAGTCACTTCCAAATTGGCTAGCCTGCTAGAGGACAAATGCTTAATATGGTGTGAATTTAGTAGTGTTTCAATGGCATGGGGAACATGTACTGTTAAGGGAGAGTCAAGATAAATGTCCTCTAAATAAATAAATAGTTAAAAATTAAATTTTTTTTAAATTAAAAAAAAAGACGAATGTCCTCAGTGGCAGAAACAAGGACAACTGTGGTTACTACTGCCTGGAGAAGGCCTGGGAGACCTTTAGTGGCATTGTCCAAAGTTTTACTATAGCATCCCACAGGATGAAAGTTTTCACCATGTTTTTGTGTTTGTACACCAACTGCATTCCCTCCTTTCTCAGAGACTAATAAATCAAAGGGGAGAGAATGGTTGGGGAAGGCCAAAGTTGTTGGGTGTTAGAGGGCAGACAATAACAGCCAGAGGTTCAGAATCACTAAGATGGAGAAAGAGTATGATGAAGTGGAAGTATGCTAAGGATTTTGGAATGAATTCTGGAAGATTATCAGTTTATTGAGGGAGGCAGATGATTAGACAGTTCAAAGCCCTCCCAAACCTGAGACAGGTGTTGACATTAAGTCCTATGAGGTTCTGGAGATTGGACCTCCTGTAAATTGTAGCAGTCAAAGGTATAGCCAGGGGGAAGCAGGACAGGAGGCAGGGGCTAGCAATTATTGGTGACTGGTCTTTGTACAGCTCTTAGACCACTAACTAGAGAAGGCTTGGGGGTGAAATAGAGAGGCCTGAGACTAGGATTCAAGGCTGGCACAAGGAAGCCTGGAGGGACTCAGGATCAAATAGGCCACAGGTAGGCTGGCAGGGTCTGAGGTGAGGTCAAGTTCCCTGAGAAGTTGCAGGAATAAGGAGGTCATGGGAAAGCTGTATAAGTTCTTTTTAAATATGCATTAAGTTCAATGTGTAACTTTCACAACTATCCTAATTGTCTTGGTTCCTTGTGGCACTTTAATATGTTAAAAAAAAATGTGTGTGGCTATTACTTTGGATGCCAGCTACAGCTCCCTCTCATTATTTTAGAGGCATCCCTAAGGAATTGTAGTGTGTCTCTTCCCTAAAGGTATTGGCTTGAGCCAATGTGATCGCCTGATCAATCAGCAGCCATCAGCATTGAGGCAAGACCCTCCACCAGCAAAAAGAATACAGTACTACTGGTATTGTACAACTAGTAATTAGCACCGGTTCCATTTAACCAAGTATAGGCACACCTCAGAGATATTGTGGGTTTGGTTACAAACCACTGCAATAGACCAAATACTGCAAAAAAACTAGTCACAGATTTTTTTGTTTCCCAATGTATATAAAAGTCATGTTTATACTATACTGTAATCTACTAAGTGTGCAATAGTATTATGTCTAAAAAAAGTATATACCTTAGTTAAAAAATACTTTATTGCTAAAAAATAAATGCTAACCATCCTCTGAGCCTTAAACAAGTTGTAATCTTTTTGCTGGCGGAGGTTCTTGCCTCAATGTTGACAGTGGTTGGTTGCTGAAAATTAGGGTGGCTGTGGTAATTTCTTAAAATAGACAATGAAAGTAGCACATCTATCGACTCTTCCTTTCATTTGAACACTTGGAGGAAATTTGTAGGGTTGTTAATTGGCTTAATTTCAATATTGTTGTGTCTCAGGAAATAGGGAGGCCAGAGAGGGAGAGAGACAGGAATAGCCAGTGGGTGGAGTAGCCAGAACACACACATTGATCAAGTTTGCTGACTTTTATGGATGAATACAATAGTCTTACAATAGTAATATCAAAGACCACTGATCACACATCATCATAACAGATATAATAATAATGAAAAAGTTTGAGATACTGTGAGAGTTAACAAAATGTGAGACAGAGACAAAATGTGAACATATGCTGTTGGAAAAATGATGCCAATAAACTCGTTCCATGCAGGGTTGCCATAAACCTTCACTTTGTAAAAAAAAAAAATAAAAATAAAACCCCACAATATCTGCAAAGAGCAATAAAGCGAAGCACAATAAAATGAGAAGTGCCTGACACAGCAAGTAGCTTTTACAAAGGTATATTTACTAGAAAGATACAGCAAGAACAGACGTAGAAACACCCCCTCCCCCAGCCCACTATTTGATAGCACTCTCTCTTTTATACTAGCTCAATCTCTGGGAAGGATGGGCTCAGGCTTAACACAATTTTCTCATAGCAGTGATTCAACCAAGTTCATTTCCAAATACAGCATAGCCACTGGATAGATCTGCATCTCACCTACCACTGGGATAGATCTCAAAGTTAAATCCTCAGGACCCTGATGCCAGACTCAGCTGTAAAACTCAGCATGGTCTCCATTCCTAGATATTTTAGTGGCTCTTGACCCTTCAAAGCTCACAAGGTCATAACTGTTTCCAATCTCCACCCAAAACAAGAAAGAATGCAAAGATACAAAGAACAAAGATATTCCCTTGTGACACTTTCTCTCTTTAAGCAGAATTTAGACAGGCAAGAAGGAGTCACACCAAGGTACAGGCCTTGCTAATGAGTGCCTTTTGAATGCATCCTGGTTCCAGCTTCCTATACAATCGAGAGGGCTCCTATTCACTGCACGGTTGGCAAACTGTTTACAGAATATCTAATAATGTTCCAAAGTTCACTTGAGGACTACATCAGCCAAATGCTCTGAACAAGCTCATAGGTACTAGGCCTGTTGGCCAATCCCTTGTTGCAAATGGTTTAATGGTCTTCTTTTCTTTCTTTTCCTTTCCTTTTTTGGGGTTTGGGTTGTTGGTGATGATGGTGGTAGTGGTAGAGAACTTGTCCTTATACTAAGGAACTTCAGTGTAATACCCTCATCTACCAGTTCCTGGTCTTTCTTACATTTCACATCCTCCTCCAAAATGATCTCACCCATAACCCACAAGTGTTCTTTATCTTTAATGCTGTTAGAAACTGACATTCCTCTCTCTGACCCTCTGATCATTCCATGTCTCTCTCTCTCTCTCTGTATATATGTATATACATGTGTATGTACATATATATGTATGTATATATGTGTGTATGTATGTGTATTATATGTGTATTATATGTGTATATGTATATATGTGTATATAATACACATATACATGTGTATATATACATGTATGTATGTGTATATACACGTGTGTGTATAAATATATCTATATAATTCCACATATATACGAAGAGAAAAAAAGGGAGGGAGAGAGAGAGAGAAACAGAGAGAAAGAGAGAGAATACTACATAATCCTCAAGAGTCTGTCCTGGGCCCTCTTCTCTTTTCCTTCTATACTACCTAAATTGGTGATCTCATCAGGTCCCATGAATTTAATTAATTACCTTCCCTATGATGATGATTCTCACATTTGCCACAAACTCTCCGCTGACCCCCAATCTCAGATCTCCAATTGACTTTCAGACATCTTGAGCCACATGTATAGTAGATATCTGAAATACAATTATCTCCAAAATGAAAGTAACTATCCTTCTCTCTAAACTTTCCCCCTCCCCCTACCTTCCCTATTACTGGGGAGGGCAACACCATACCCCCAGTTCCTCAGGAATACAACCTAGGTCTGATCATGTCTTCCCCCTACTCAATAAACTTCAGTTTGCCTCCAGGATCAAATACAAAATACTCTATTTGGCATTTAAAGCCCTTTATAACCTATCCCCCTCCTACCTTTACCTTTAATAGGTCTTCTTATTCCACTTGTACTCTCCAAAATGTACTGTTTGATCCAGTGACATTGGCATCTTGGTTGTTCCACAAACAAGACACTCTGTCTCTCGACTCCAGACATTTTCTCTGGCTGTCCCCTACACTTGAAATGCTCTCCCTCCTCTCCAACTACTGACCTTCCTGGCTTCCTTTAGGTCCCAACTAAAATCCTACCTTCTACAGGAAACCTTTCCCAACCCCTTTTAATTCCAGTGCCTTCCCTCAGTTAATTATCTACTACTTATCTCATATATAGCTTGCTTTGCATATTGTATCTTTGTTTGCTTGCTGTCTCCTCTATATGCTCTTTGAAGGCAGGCCTCCTTTTGTATTTCCAGTGCTTAGCCCAGTTCCTGGAACATAGTAAGCACTTGGTAAGTGTTTATTGATTAGTATATTTTACTTGTCTCTACTTTGTGTCTCTTGATGTCCCTGGTCACACTGGAATAGGCCTTCCCTATTACTGAACAGTGCAACACCATCCTCCCAGTCCCTCGTGCTCACAACCTAGGGGTCATCCTAGACTCCTATCTTTGATCCCCCCTGCCCCATATCCAATCTGTTGCCAAGGCCTGCTGATTTCACCTTTGCAACATCTCTCAGATATACCCCCTTCTCTCTTCTGACACTGCCCCCATTCTGTAGAGTGCAGGCCCTCATCATCCCATGCCTGGATTATTGCAGTAGCCCGTTGGTGAGTCTGCCTGCCTCAAGTCTTTCCCCACTCCAATCCATTCTCCATTCAGCCACTGAAGTGATTTGCTTACCATGCAGGTAAGAATAATAAATTCCAGTGGCTTCCTATTGCCTCCAGGAGCAAATAAAAAATGATCTATTTGACATTCCAAGCCCTTACCTTTCCAGTCTTCTTATACCTTACTCCCTGACACATACTCTTCTATCCAGTGTCACTGGCCTCCCGGCCGTTCTATGGACAAGATGTTCCATCTCTTGAGTCTGGGCATTTTCCCCCTCATGCCTGAAAAGCTCTTCATATTCTCCAACTATTGACCTCCCTGGCTTCCTTTAAGTCCCAATTAAAATCCCATCTTCAACAAGAAGCTTCCTCAATGCCTCTTAATTCCAGTACTTTCTTTCCCACTGTTAATTATTTCCAATTTATTCTATATATAGCTTGCTTTGTCTCTCCCATTCAATTGTAAGCTCCTTAAGGGCAAGGACTATCCTTTGCCTCTTTTTGTATCCCTAGCACTTAGCACAGCGCCTGGCACTTCTGCTTAATAAATGTTTATTGATTGATTAATTGGAAGTAGATTCCAGGGATGGGATGAAGTGTTATGGACTGAATTTGTTGATCTCACCAATCCTAGATCTGCCAATTCTGCTCTCAATTCTTTGCTCTAGTCCCAGTATATCTGTCCCTCAACTTGATCTGGATCCCCCCTCCATTCCAGTGTTGGTTTCAACCATCATCCCCTTGTGTCTGCCAGTCTGTGCAATGGCTGTCGATTAGAATGGAATTGCACAAGGTATACTGCAGTAATCCTCTGTCAGCCCTGCAGGAAGCCTTGGTTTCTCTGAGTGGCCGCTGTTTCTCTTTGGAAGTCCCTTTAAGGGCAAAAGCTATGGGAGTTTTGAGAACACTGGGTAATAATCTGCCTGTTCACAGGCATACATTTCCAAACCATCAAGAATCTATGGCCATGACAAAGAGCTATACTATAAATACACGAGGGTGAAAAGCTGCCATGGAAAGTGATTTGTCCAAGGCTTAGACCATTCTCTAGAAGTCATTTTGCTTGCTAACTCCCCATGACCTCATACATGTTTCCCAACATGATACAGTAAAACCTTCATTGATTCTTGAGTCACAGGTAGTGGTTGTTCAATAGTTTCGGTCATGTCTGACTCTTTGTGACCCCATTTGGGGTTTTCTTGGCAAAGATACAGGAGTGGTTAGCTGTTTCATTCTCCAGCCTCAACTGAGGCAAACAAGGTTAAGTGACTTACCCAGGGACCCACAGCTAGTAAGTGTCTGATACCAGCTTTGAACTTGTGTCTTCCTGACTCCAGGCCCAGCACTCTGTCCACTGCACTACCTAGCAGCCTTGTTTTGAGTCAAAGGACCTAGGTTCAAATGCCACCTCCAGTATTTATCATCTTTGGACCTTAGGCAAGTCACTAATTTCCCTAGGCATCAGTTTCCCCACAGGTAAAATGAGAGGGTTGGACTAGATGGCTTATGAGGTACCTTCCAGCTCTAAACTCTATGATCCTTCCTAGGGATAATTCTGCAGTTTTAATTCTCTACTCAATCTAGATCTCCTCAGGAGATCATTATCTGCTTTGACTTAATCTGTTTCTACTTAAATATTCAAGGTTTAAGATGAGGAGGAAACTGAAACTTTTAGGTAGGTGGCTCAGTAGATAGAATGCTGGGCCAGGAGTCACAGAGACCTGAGTTCAAGACATCTCACACACTTATTGTGTCACCTTGGGAAAGTCATTTAACCACTACTGCTAAAGTTTTTTTTCAACTGCAAAATGAGAAAAACAGTGGCATCTACCTCCCAGGATTATTTTGAAGATTGAATGAGATAATATTTGTAAAGCTTTTAGCACAGTGCCTGGCATATAGTAGGCACTTAACAAATGCTTATTTTCCTTCCTTCCCCATACCTTTGTTATTCAATCGTGTTCAACTCTTTGTGACCTCATTTGGGGTTTTCTTGGCAAAGATACTGGAGTGGTTTGCCATTGCCTTCTCAGGCTCATTTTACAGATGAGGAAACTGAGGCAAACTGGATTAAGGGACTTGTTCAGGGTCACACAGCCAGTAAGCATCTGAGGCCTGATTTGAACTCAGGAAAAGAAATCTTCCTTACTTCAAAGTCAGCCAGTCAGCAGCCTATCCACTGCACCACCCAGCTGCCCTATGCCATACCTTAGGAAAGGCTATTACCTCTCTGATCTCATTTCAAATCTTTGATAAATCCCATTCACCAAGATGTCTCTCCAGTACAAAAAGTTGGGATGCAGATTTCCAACTCAATAAACATTTGCTTTAATAAACATGTTCCTTACCCATACAGTAATCATTCTTTTTGTCCCCTTCCCTCAGTCTCAAAATGAATAAAAACATTAAAAAGTAAAGGTATATTTGTACAATTAAGTCACATTCGAAGAGCTATTTCCAATCCTTTTGGAGTTTTAATGTTCATGTTTTTGTCATGAGAGGACTAGCCTAGAAAATTGGAGGGAAAATACTTCCAGACAATAAGGGGGAAATCCACAGCTAAAACTGAGCAAGGTTCAGAGGCACAAGTTCGTTTGCAATTTGCTTCATCAAACAGAATAGTCACTTAATTTTCAGTAAACCCTATAGAATCATTTTTCTAAAACAATTCAAGATGTCTTTTTGATCACTTCCTTTAAGGATTTTCCTTTCTTCCTGGTCAAAGAACTCAAGAGATACTTCTACTAACTGAAGTAATAAACCAAAAAAAAAAAAACAGCTTTAAAAGAATTTGGGGTAGCTGCAAAACCTCCATTTCAGTTTGATCATTATCCTAATTGTGTCAAGGCATGGAAAAAGAGATTGGCTATTCTTAAGTTTGATTGATCAAGGACCTCTTCCCCTTAGCCAAGTCACCACTCTAATTCTTTCCAAATTGACAACAAACTTTTTCCCTGAATTTTTTATCCAGTTTTCTCAGAGGAAAAGGGATTTAGTGCAAGACATTGTTTCAGAATTGATAATTAAATAATCTTTCTCTTTCAGATTAGTCTAAAGGCTTCAGACTGAGATACTAAAATAGATTTCTTATTATAACAGGGGACTGGATTATATGCAGAAAGCATTACAAGTTCAAATGATGCAAATTCTTCATGTCGAAGTCTGAGGAGCCTGCTTCCAGGGGAAAGTGATAATAATACATACAGAAGAGACCTTAGAGCATATGTAGACATTCTGTAACTAGCTCCGGTCTCTCAGTTGCAGAAATGAAATTAAGGGTACATTCAAAAGGCCATTCTTTTCAAGCTGTTCTTTTATGGTTTCACTCCTTTACTGACAGTCTAGTGAGGGACAATGCTACATGGGAATAGGCCTTGGGCCTTCTCCCCTTTGAAAATGACATGAAGTCCCTTTAATATTGTCTTTGGTCCTTTTGGCTCACAATTTTTTTTTCAATGTTTTAGGTAAAGGAGATTAGTCTGGTGATTGGCTTTGTGTGTT
Source organism: Phalanger gymnotis (assembly GCA_028646595.1). Classification (NCBI taxonomy): domain Eukaryota; kingdom Metazoa; phylum Chordata; class Mammalia; order Diprotodontia; family Phalangeridae; genus Phalanger; species Phalanger gymnotis. The sequence goes on from JAQQSZ010011000.1 coordinate 10,622, forward strand.
TTGAAATGGCAGGAGAGCAAGGCTCAGAGAATTCAAGGGCATGAGAGGATTTGCAGCCAGCCCAATATTGATATCTCAGGGAGCAAGGAGTGACTTTTAGGAAACACATGTAGAAATTGTGCTAAGTTTGAGCCTACTCTCCCTTCGAGACCAAAGTGGTAAAGAGGAGAGGGTGCTCCCAGGTGTTGGAGGAAAATGACTGTTCCTTTGTTACTACTCATGTTTGAAGCAACCACCCCTTTTGAAAAACTAATTGATGTTAAATTGTTGATATTCACTGGCAGCTGGGGGCTCAGCCTCAACCTCTCAGAGTGCCTCTAGAATCCTTAGAAGTACAAGAAGCTAGCCTGCATCTGGGATATTGAGAGCAGAGTATACTCAGTACATTAATATTTATAAAGGGGATGGAAAGAGCCTTAGTCTGATTCCACAAACCCTAATCTCTCCAAAATAGAAAACCATATTTTTGACATCAGTATTTTTCCAAAGATGTCCAATGGCTGTAAGTCACCAAATCTCTGAAGAATCAAAATACGGGGCGGGGGGGCAGGGGGATGGGGCAGAGCCAAGATGGCGGCCGGAAAGCAGGGACTTGTGTGAGTTCCCCCCCCAGGTCCTTCCAAAAACCTACAAAAAATGCTCTGAATGCATTCTAGACCTGCAGAACCCACAAAATAGCAGGGGGAAGTAGGGCTAAAGCTCAAGACAGCCTGGATGGTTGCTGGGTAAGGTCTACCACACGGAGCTGGGAGCGGGAGCTGGGAGCAGAGTGGAGCAGAGCCCAGTGTGGGTGGCGCTGACCAACCAGACCAGGAGCCGGGCAGAACAGGCCCTAGGGTCCTGAATCAGTGAGCTGTGGCAGTCACCAGACTTCTCAACCCACAAACACCAAAGACAACAGAGAAGGTTAGTGGGAAAAGCTGCAGGGGACAGAGTGATAGGAGTTCAGGTTCAGCCACCACTCTGGGGGCAGTGGGGGTGGTGCAGCTACAGAACTACAATGGTAGTTACTTCAGGTCCCAGGCCCACCTGGTAGGAGGAATTAAGTGGCAGGATCTGAGCAGGAGTGCAGAGCCTGTTTAAGATCTGAATCCAGTCCGGGTTGGCGGTTCTTGGGGGAGGAGGAGCACTGGTGTGGTAGAACTGGCTGCATAGAAATAGCTCTGAAAACAACACCGCATCCCCTCAAGCTTGGAACAAAGTACTCTCTACTCTACAAGCAATCATACCCTGACGAAAAACTCAAGGGTCAAGTAGTTGGCTGAGAACATGGTCAGGTAGTGAAAACGGACTCAGATTCAGACTCATACTTTGGAATCTGTCTTTGGTGACAAAGAAGACCAAAACATACAGCCAGAAGAAGTCAACAAAGTCAAAGAGCCTACATCAAAAGCCTCCAAGAAAAACATGAACTGGTCTCAGACCATGGAAGAGCTCAAAAAGGTTTTGGAAAAGCAAGTTAGAGAAGTAGAGGAAAAATTGGGAAGAGACATGAGAAAGATGAGAGAAAACCATGAAAAACAAGTCAATGACTTGCTAAAGGAGACCCAAAAATATACTGAAGAAAAGAGCACCTTAAAAAAATAGACTAACTCAAATGGCAAAAGAGCTCCAAAAAGCCAATGAGGAGAAGAATGCCTTGAAAGGCAGAATTAGCCAAATGGAAAAGGAGGTCCAAAAGACCACTCAAGAAAATACTAGCTTAAAAATGAGATTGGAGCAAGTGGAAGCTAGTGACTTG
>JAQQSZ010011001.1:0-12362 GCA_028646595.1 Phalanger gymnotis
GTTTCAAGGTATTTCAACCTATTTCAAGGTAGGGAATGCACAGAAACATTATTCTCATAGGCTATCTTTGTAGATGAAGGGAAACAAAGATTGTTACCCAGGATACTGAAAGATCTTATTACACTGCTATACTTAAGCAAGACATTAAAAAGGAGAGGCCACAGGGTGTGGGGAAAGAACTACTAGATTTGGAACCCAGTAGACCTGGGTTCAAATCCTGACTCTTACACTTATTAGTTATATGACCTTGGGTCAATCACTTACTTGTATCCTATGTTCCTTCCTGCATAAGGCCTTTTAGTTGTCTCCTCTTAATCTCTTCCCCTCCCAGTGCAGTCGTCATTGGCAAGATTGACAATAAAGGGATATGGCAAAATTTGGAGAAAACAAGTGAGAAAATGAATATATTAGTCCACTGTTTGGAGAGCTGTGAACTGGTCCAGACATTCTGGAAAGCAATATGGAACTGTGTCCCCAAAGTTACGAAACTGTGCAAACATACATTTTGGCTTATGGCATATGAAGATGATTGAATTCTCTTATGGTATAACAGATGGCAGAAGAGACAATTTTAAAGAATCATTGAAAGCCTTGTATGAACAGATAATAGAGTGAAAAGCAGAACCAGAAGAATAATGTATAGAGTAACAATCATGGAAAGACAACAACCTTGAAAGACTTAAGAATTCTGGTCAAGGCAAAGAGCAACCAAAATTTCAGAGGCACAATGATGAAGAGTGCTCCCCACCCTTGGACAGAGAGATGATGGACTCAAGACACAAAATGAGACACATTATTTTGGATATGGTCAATGTAGTGAGAAATTTTGCTTGATGGTAAAGATTAGTTACAAAGGTGTTTTTTTTTTTAATGGGAAGTGAGATGCAGAAAGGAGAGAAAAATAAATGCCTGCTAATTAAAAAAAAATAAGATATTACATATTTTTAACAACAGAGCATTTAGACCTGAAAGAGGTCTTAGAAGTCATCTAATCTAATGCTTTCTCTTAATAGATGAAGAAATTGAGGGTTGGAGAGATTGTGACTTACCCATAGTCACACAAATAGTAAGTAGCACAATCAGGCTTTGAACCCAAGTTCTCTGACTCCAAATCTAGGGCTCTTTCCATTATACCACATTTTACTTCTATGCTGTAGGTAAAAATTAATCAAATACTCAGTCTACTTAGAACCAACATCCATTTTTCCATTGCTCTTTAGTTGCCTGCAAACTTGCTTCTTCTGAATATACCTCCTGATATAGAGGTGATAGACTCTTGGTATCCAGAGTAAGACATATATTTTTATGAGGATATTTTATTTTGCTTGATTTGGCATGTTTGTTACAAGGATTTATTTATTCTTCTTTTTCCATTGGGAGATATATAGGGAGAAAATTTTTGTTCATTAAAAAATTAAAATACTTTCATAAAAACAAGAAAAATTGCTTATTCTGAGGAGGTATATAATGAATAAAAATAAGCAAAATTGGGCAGCTACTTCTGGCATTTAGAGTATCTATTGTGATACAGATATTTTAGTTTCAAAAAATTCTCTTTAACATGGTCTTCTCTCCCAAAGGACTGGTCCCAAAATATCTTTAGATGGTTATTTCTCTTAATTATAATGGTCTTTGAAGAAGCAATTGACCAGGGCACTAATAACCTTTATCGCTGGGAAGTCTTTCTTAATGTTTTACCTTTGTTCTTCTTGCTTCAATTTAAACATATTTCTTCTGGGAGACAACACTGTTTTTCAGGTGTGATTAGCCTTCTCTGGAAGGTATTACATAAAGTTAGGAGTGTCAGATCGATTGGTTCCCTTTTGGTGAATCGTCATAATACAAACATGCTTTGACTTCCTCCTTGAACAAAACAACCATATATCTAATCTGATTTTAAATGGGACCTCTCCCACTTGAAAGAGGCTAAGCCCAAGCCAGGCAGCTCTAAATTTCAACATAAAAATTATGCTGGATCATATTCCTCAAGAGCATATTATTTATTAGAGAATACTAGTGTATTTTTTTGAGCAGGTGCTCAAAAGCACTTGCATTCTTGTGACATGTAGAGCCTCTTCTGAAAAGTGAAAATGGCAGTACAAGGTTAAGCATTAAAATTTAAAAGCTTTGCAGCTCAAAGTAGCAGTAAAGAGTGGCCCCAGTAAGAGATGACCAAGAGGCAGTCACCTCTAATTTTTCCATATCCCTTTTTGGACCACTAAGTCTTCCAGCCCCTACCCTTGCCAAGAGATCTCTATTTCATGCTCCCCCCAGTTAATTGCTAGCCACTTATCAGGGTGAATTTGAAACAGTGATTGTCTTCAGCTCCCCCTCTAACCATTGAGGTTTGGAGGGGTTCCCCTCTCCCACTTACTTCAGGGATTAGAAGCGTTAAATGATTACCCACATGAGTTTACTACTGTTGAGTTACTACCAACTCTTTCTAATAGATTTTAATACCCAACAATTCACTGAGTTTAGTCCAAAGTCATCAGGATAACATGCACTATATGACCAAATGTCAGAGGGAGAAGTGAATAGCAAAACAGAGTCTTCCAGAAGCTCCCAAGGACCTCACACCAAGGAATGTTTTAAGAATTGAAATGGAAATAGGGCTTGCCTAGTGATTTAGCCAGCTCTTTCCCCAGCATCACTCAGATATCATAATTGACTGTCCATTCCACTGTCGTCAGGTCACTTTTTGCTTGTGCTGCCTTTCATGTATTTTTAGCAGTACTAGGTAATTGAAACAAAAAGTCACTTTCTCCAGGCCAATAGGTTCTGGTGCCTTTAACAATGTGAGACTCTCTCCTTCTATTACCTGTCAAGAATAATCAGATAAGAGCACCTGGCAACCCCTAGCGAGCTGGCATTAATAGTTTCAGTATGGATGGGAATGTTGAATGTTTTCTCTCATGTTAAAAAAATGATTTGGGGATCTGTCATGATCCTCCTACAAGTTTGCTGTGTGTCTATTTGGAAACATTGGCTGGGTAGCTAAGCAGTTTATGGAAATCAATAGTAGCCATGGCAAGAGAATCTTTGAAGCAATACCAGTCTTATTTTTGGCTCTTGGGGACTGTGTTTCAACTGAAGTAAGTTTCACCCTTTAAGCAGATGGTTGTGGAATTCCTTTGCAAGGCAGAATAAGACAATCTATTGCATGAAAATCAACAATATGTGAGGCACTGGCAGAAATATACCCACTATGCTTTGCAGTTCATGATCAGAAGATCCATTGAGATTTAAAGAACAGTACTCTACTAGAAGATAGGAGGCTTAGAGGATTATCGCTCTAAGGATTAGCTGAAAGAACTAGAGCATTTAACCTAGAAAAGAGAAGACTTAGAATGGATGAGATCTCTGTGTTTAATTATTTTTAAATTCTGTCATCCGGAAGAGAGATTAGAATTGTTCTTCTTGGGGTGGAGCCAAGATGGTGGAGTAAAAGCAGGGACTTGCTTGAACTCTCCCCCAAACCCTTCCAAATACCTGTTAAAAATGACTCTAACCAAATTATAGAGCAACAGAACCCACAAAATGACACAGTGAAAGAAATTTTCAGCCCAAGATAACCTGAAAGGTCAAAAGGAAAGGTCTGTTGCACCAGTCTGAGAGAAGAGCACAGTCCAGCGTGGGACACGCTGGCATAGATTGGGCCAAAGCAGACCTGAGGGGACTGAATCACTGGCAACTGTGGTGTTTCCCAGACTTCTCAACCTACAAACATCAAAGACAACTTAGAAGGTCAGTAGGAAAGGTCTGTCAGACCTGGCTGAGAGAGGAGCTGGGTCCAGCCCCAGCCCCAGGGAGGCATTGGCAGTGGTGGCAGCAATGGCAGCAGCTGCAGTGGCTGTTTCCAGAGCACTCAGCCCACAGATGGTGGGGGATTGAGCAGCTGATCAGAGGGAGATTGCAGGGATTTCTTTGCTGGCAGTGAGGCAGAATTCTCTTGCTTTTCTCGTGCTTGGATCTGGGTCACCATCCCGGGTGGCAGTCCTGGGATGAGAAGGACTGTTGATGTGGTGGAGCTAGTGGTGGCTGTGGAGAGGGAATCCTCCTCATAGTTTCAATGCAGAAAGGAGTGCTTGTGGTCATTTACAAACCAGACAGTAGGGTAGGAAAGGTGTAAACACCTCTACTTTGATCACACCACTTTGGAAGAACTGAACATTTGCAGGTCCCAAGAGGTATCTCTGAAAACAGCTGCACTAAACCCCTAAAGCTTGGGACAGTACACCCTTCATACTGGAAGCAGAGTGCTACCTTAACAAAGAGCTAAAAAGTCAAATAATTGGCTGGGAAAATGAGCAAACAGCAGAAAAAAATCAGACTATAGAATCTTACTTTGATAACAAAGCTCTTACATCCAAAGCCTCTAAGAAAAATATGAATTGGTCCCAGGCCAGAGAAGAGCTCAAAAAGGATTTTGAAAATCAAGTAAGAAAAGTAGAGGAAAAAATGGGAAGAGAAATGAGAGGGATGCAAGAAAATCATGAAAAATGACTCAACAGCTTGCTAAAGGAGACCCAAAAATAGAGAAGAAAATGACACCTTAAATAATATGCTAACCTACATGGCAAAAGAGGTCTAAAAAGCCAATGAGGAGAAGAATGCCTTAAAAAGCAGAATTGGCCAAATGGAAAAGGGGGTCTAAAGGCTTGCTGAAGAAAATAATTCCTTTAAACCTAAAACAGGGCAAATGGAAGCTAATGACTTTATAAGAAATCAAGAAATCATAAAACAAAACAAAAAGAATGAAAAAATAGAAGACAATGTGAAATATCTCATTGGAAAAACCAGACTTGGAAAATAGTCCCAGGAGATAAATTAAAAATTATTGGATTGTCTGAAAGATTAAAGAAAAACAACCTAGACATCATCTTTCAAGAAATTACCAAGGAAAAGTGCCCTGATATTCTGGAGCCAGAAGGTAAAATAGAAATGTAGAGAATCTACTGATCACCTACTGAAAGAGATCCCAAAAAGAAAATCCGTAGGAATACTGTAGCCAAATTCCAGAGTTCCCATGTCAAGGAGAAAATATTGCAAGCAGCCAGAAATAAACAATTCAAGTATTGTGGAAACACAATCAAAATAACACAAGATTCAGCAGCCTCTACACTAAGGGATTGGAGGGCTTGGAATATGATATTCCAGAGGTCAAAGGAGCTAGGATTAAAACCAAGAATCACGTACCCAGTAAAACTGAGTATAATCCTTCAGGAGAAAACATAAACGGTCAATGAAATAGAGGGTTTTCCAGCATTCTTGATAAAAAGACCAGAGCTGAATAGAAAATTTGACTTTCAAATACAAGACTCAAGAGCAGCATGAAAAGAGAAATCATAAAGAGTTATTAAAGTTGAACTGTTTATATTCCTACATGCCAAGATGATATTTGTTACTCATGAGACCTTTCTCAGTAATAGGGTAGATAGAGAGAATACATATACATATATACATACTTACATACTTACATACATACATACATACATACATACATACATACACATATACATAAATACAGAGAGAGAGAGAGAGAGAGAGAGAGAGAGAGAGAGAGAGAGAGAGAGAGCAGGCACAGGGTGAGTGAATATGAGTGGATGATATCTTAAAAAATAAAATTGGGGGTGAGAGAGGAATGTACTGGGAGAAAGAGTGAGGTAGAATGGAGGTAAATTAACTCACATATAAGAGGCAAGAAAAAGCTTTTACAATGGAGGGGAATAGCAGGAAGGTAAGAGGGAATGAGTAAACCTTACTCTCATCAGATTTGGCTTAAGGAGGATATAGCATACATACTCAATTGGGTATGAAAATCTATCTTACCTTACAGGAAAATAGGGGAGAAGGGGATAAGAGAGGGAGGAATGATAGAAGGGAGGACAAAAAGGAGGAGGGAGTAATGAGAAGCAAACACTTTTGAGGAGGGACAGAGTCAAAGGAGAGAATAGAATAAATGGGGAGCGGGATAGGATGTAGGGAAATATAGTTAGTCTTTCACAACATGAGTGTTATGGAAGTGTTTTGCATGACTACACATGTATAACCTGTATCCAATTGCTTGCCTTCTCAATGAGGGTGGGTGGGGGGAGGAAGAAAAGGAGAAAATGTGGAACTCAAAATTTTAAAAATGAATTTTAAAAATTGTTTTTAAATGCAACTGGGAAATAAGATACACAGGCAATGGGTTATAGAACTCTATCTTGCCCTACAGGGAAATGGAAGAGAAGTGGATAAAAGAAGAGGGGGAAGTGATAGAAGGAAGGGTAAATTGAGGTAAGGGGTGATCAGAATGCATGCCATCTTGGAGTGAGTGGAGGGGCGAGACGAGGAGAAAATTTGAAATTGAAAATCTTGCGGAAGTAAATGTTGAAAACTAAAAATAAATAATTTTTTTTTAAAAAAGAATTGTTCTTCTTGGCCCCCAGAATGGGGACCAATAGATGGCAACTACAGAGAGTCAGATTCTATTCAATATAAAAGAAAAAAATCACAGGTCTGAACCAAGAAAAAAAATCCATCTCATAGATGCCAGTACACTTAGCCAGGGTGGACTTGACTTCATTTCCTGGCTGTGGTCCTTCCTGGCTATAAGTTAGGACTGTGGGCAAGTCCTTTAATCTCCATCAGCCTCAATTTCCTCAACTGTAAAATAGCACCTAGAGTCAGGAAGATGCATCTTCCTGAGTTCAAATCTAGCCCCTGACACTTAGTAGCTGTGTGATCCTGGGCAAGTCATTTAATCCTGTTTGCCTCGGTTTCCTCATTTGTAAAAAAAAATGAGCTGGAGAAGGAAATGACAAAATATTTTAGTATCTTTTCCAAGAAAAATCCACAAGGGGTCATGAAGAGTAGGACACAGCTGAAACAACTGCACAAATATAAGGATACAATAACAAAAATAAGGGTAATAAAACTTTTTCTTTCAACCTCACAGAATTATGGAAACAACCATAGTATCTGGAACCATTTCTCAAATTACTAAATTTTGCATACCCTTTGACCCAGCAACATTATTACTAGACTCACACCCCAAAGTAATTGAAGAAAAGGGAAAAAAACTAGATGTGCAAAAATATTCGTAGCAGTTTTTTTGAGCCAAAGTAAGAGGAATGAATGTAAAGTAAGATGAAGAATGGCTAAATTAAATGCTGTATGAATGTAATATAACTTCCTATAATTGTTGCGAAGATAAAATGAAATAATATGTGTAAAGAACTTTGCAAACAATAAATTGTTACATAAATGAGAGCTGCTGTTATTATAATTATTATATCATATGAAATTATGACATTGACAGTTTCAGAGAAACATGGGAAGACTTGTATGAATTGATGCAGAGTGTAATGAGCAGAGTGAGAACAATTTATACAATAACAAGAATATTGTAAAGACTAACAACTTTGAAAGATACAGGTACTCTGATCAGTGCATTGTACAACCGTGATTCCAGAAGACAATGAAACGTATTACTCACTTTGTGACAGAGAATTAATGGACTCAGACGATAGAATAAATTAAGCATCATCAGACAGGATTAATGCAGTGATTTGTTTTACTTGACTATGGCTATCTGTTTGAAGATGTTTTTCCTCTTTTTTTTTTAAATTTTGGGGTAGAATGGGAGGGAAGGGAACAGAACAGAAAAAGAAAGAAAAAGACTAGAAAAGAAAGAGGATCATTGAAGAATTTTTTAATGCATGCACACACACAAACACACACATGAAAACAAAAACAAAAACCCATAAGAAAGATAAGAAAGAATCACAGATAAGCTGGACAGCTTAGAAAGTTATATGTTAAATATTTTATATAAAGGAAAGCAAATCTGTGGTGTCACGTACAATCAGTCATCTTCTGTTATGTTATGTATGTGGAAATTCCAATCTTATTTGGTATTTGTTAAGTTCAGAATGAAATAAAAAGAAAAAGAAAGGAACTACTTTGCAAATACTAAAAGGCAAATACAAATAAGCTTATTTTTACTTATGAAAAGGGTTGTCAATTGGTCCACATTTCGATTGGTTTTCTATGATTCTTAATATTTTATGTTTGGATGGGCTAATTTTAAACCAGTCTTCCTGGCAGTTCATCTTGGGATAAAATGAACATGATTCACGCAATGGGATGTTATTTAGACCTTCAATTCATTTAGTGTATGAAAACACACTTTATGGGTCCAGAACAGAGGTACTTAAGTGGTATCTGTGAACCTTTTTTTAAAAGGATAACTTTGCTGCAATATAATTAATTTCCTTTGTAATCATATGTATTTTATTTTGTACTTTTAAAAACATGATTCTGAGAAGGGGTCCCTAGGCTTCATCAAAATGCCAAAGGGGTCCAGGACACACAAAAAAGTTAAGAACCCCTTATCCAGAGGATTTTTTCCTTATAAAATAGGATAAAGTGTCATGTTTTCATTAACCAATTCAAATCTTTCTGGACAAAGAAGATATTTTTTTAATGCAGGTAGAATGGTAAGTTCTGGATGTCCATCAATTTTCTGCACCTGTGTTTGAGAAACTTACAGGAAAAGGGGTAGTGAATGAGGAAAGTTTACTACTGCCAAGCTTTTTAGACATACATTTTATATTTTTCCTTTTTACCTCCAAGGGGTTTATGTCTAAGAACTATAAAAGTTGCATAGCAACTGAGCAATTTCTGAGATATCTACCCGGGTTAGAGTCAAGGAAACATGCTCTGATTTCTCCCTCCACCCCCTCTTTTTATTGTGTCTTTGTATTTGCCAGTCTTTCTTGGCTCTGAAAAAAATGATCTGTCAAAATTTCTAAAGGCAAGCCTTTGATGTTTTTGATTTACATATTGTAGGTGACCTGTGTCTGCAGATTCAATATTTAACTCCTTTCAGATATTTAGAGAGGAAAAGAGTTGGGAAGAGAGAGGGAGAGAGATGAAAGTATGACAGTAACATAAATAAATTACTTCCCAGAAAGTTCATTTTCCTTTTAACAGGTCTTCAAGTTCATCAGACTTAGGAATGAGCTTAATTCAGCTCAATGTGTTTCTCTAAGATAGAGTTAAAAGGACTGAACTTTCTGTTCAAAAATTTCTTACCAAATCTCTCCCTCCCTTTCTTTTTCCCTGCCTTTCTCTTTCCCTCCCTTCTCTCTCCTCCCTCCCTCTTCCCTCCTCCTCCCCCTCCCTTCTTTCCTCTCACCTCTCCCTCTCCCTCCTCCCATGAAAATAAATAAAGAGGCTGGAAAATAGCCAGAAGTATTATTTTTGCATCTGCTTCATGCACACTTATCTCTTTTCTTTATTTAGAGCAGGATTTCTTAAGTTTTCTTGTGTGATGGACTGTTTCGAAAATTGGGTAAAGCCTTTACCCCTCCCTATGCACACCTTTTCAGAATTACATTTTTAAGTGCAGGAAGTAAATAGAATTACAAAGGAAATGAATCATAGCAAAATACATATATAAACACACATATGAATGCATATATTTGTGATATATGTGAACATACTTATGTATATATGCACATACATGTATGCCCATGAATATATACATTGACTATGTATATACATCTGTGTGTACTATAAATATATGCATATGAGCACATGTGTTATCTGAGTGTTTTATATTTTATGTATTATATATGTTATGGTGATACATGTTATATATATATGTATATACGTATATATACATATATATATATGCACACATATATCAAAAAAGTTTAAACCCTAGGTTAAGATTAAGAACTTTTTCCTTAGAGGTTGAAAATAGTTTTGATGACTGAATATCTTTTACACAGGATAATATGTGCTAAAATAATTGGACATCTTCATCCAGCTAGATCACTCCAATATATTTTTTGATTGCCCTCAATGTGGACAGTGCTCTGATTCTACCTGAAGTAATAAAATGATACTACTATGAACTTAGAAATTGACCGCAGATATTTATGCAGAACCAAAGCTACCTTAGACATTCCTGTGTGGAGCCTTCTATTTGGAGTTCTAGTTTAAATGGTTGTGTCTATATGCATACTTCAGTTTCTTAGGATCTCATGGGACATTATTGAAATTATTACCTGGATTTCCAGAATTGTAGCTATTTGTAGAAAACCAACATATATTAGACTTTTCCATCAGAAATTACCGCTGTACGTTTGCTCCATATTAGTGATCTGTATTGGCAAGCTAGGTTGCTCTATTGAGAGGACACTGGGACTAGGGTTAGGAAAACCTGAGTTCAAATCTAGCCTCAGATGAGGATTACTAGCTGTGTGACCATGGACAAGGCACTTAAAACATATGTTTGTCTCAGTCTCTGCATCTGTAAAATGGTGGTGATTATAGTACCTACTTCCCGGAGTTGTTGTGAGGGATCAAATGAGATGATCATTTGTAAAAGTAGTTAGTATAGTGCGTGGAACATAGTAGTTACTATATGAATGATAGCTATTATTGTTTCAAAAATTTCCAATTAAGTTTCTAGGGTAATTAATCACAATATTTTATTCCTTAGTTATACTTAGGACTATCTAGAGCAATGTAATACAAAATGGAATTTTTAAGGTGAACTTACTGATGCTTTGTCATACGTTGGATTTCTGCTAGCTTAGTAATAGTAATGGAATCTATTAACTAGGTTTAGAACACTCTCCTCATTTAGAGGAATCCAAAAGAAATTGGAGCTATCCATTGGATTTTGATCCTATACGTGTGTGTGTGCGTGTGTAAACACATATGTGTCGATATGCACACACAAATTTTAATCCATGTAGTTTTCTAGAAAAAATATTGGCTTTCTCTAGATAGATTTCTTATATTCTGGTCATATTTAGCAGTCCACAATGAACTAGAACTAGGTGGACTTGATGCAATATCACCATATAAGTGGTTTTACTTAGATTTCTAGGTGCAATGTTTCTACTTAGTATTCTAGGTACCATCTCATTCTTAGAGCTAATCTAGGTATTTATAATGATACAGTGCACCTTGAAAAGTATGAAATATTCTGTCTTTACTAAACTTGTATTCCTAGTTATATTATTGGGTTCTATCAGCTAGAATTAGAGACCTCTCTTTACTAGAAGGAATCAAAAGTATATTGGAGCAATCTAGTGGTATAGATCATTTCTACTGAGATTTCTAGGGCCTTCATGGTAATATCTGATTCTCTAATGAATTTTCAGGATTTTTACTTTTTGTCATAAGCCAACAGATATTGTAGTTTTCATGGCAGTCTTCTTTCTGTTTAGCTGTTTGTGTGAATTGTACTAGGATTCCTGAGTTCCTAGAATTCTTAAGTTCTTTTAGCTAAAATTAGAATATTTCTCTTTTGCCACCAGTCAAATACAATTGGGGAGGGGGGCAGCTAGGTAAAAGAGATGAGAATATCAAATAATCTTACTTGTCTCTTGAAGAATCTGTATGTAGTTCAAGAAGCAACAGTTAGAACCAAACATTAAACAACCGATGGGTTTAAGATTGGGAAAGGAGCCCTGAATCAGTGAGCTGTGGCAGTTGCCAGACTTCTCAACCCACAAACACCAAAGACAACAGAGAAGAACTGCAGAACCCACAAAATAGCAGAGGGAAGCAGGGCTCTAGCCCAGGACAGCCTGGATGGTCTCTGGGTAAGGTCTATCCCACATGGAGCTGGGAGCGGAGCGGAGTAGAGCCCAGTGTGGGCCACATGGACCAACCAGACCAGGAGCCGGGCGGAGCATACCCTAGCACCTTGAATCAGTGAACTGCAGCAGTTACCAGACTTCTCAACCCACAAACACCAAAGACAACAGAGAAGGTAAGTGGGAAAAGCTGAGGGGAGTGGAAGGAGTTTGTGGTTCAGCCACCACCTCTGGGGCAGTGGAGGTAGGGCAGCTACAGAACTACAGCTGCAGTTGCTTCTTGTCCCAGGCCAACCTGGTGGGAGGAATTAAATGGTAGATCAGAGCAGGAGTGCAGAGCCTGCTGAAGATCTAAGTTCAGTCCAGGTTGGGGGTTCTTGGGGAAGGAGGAGTGCTGGTGTGGCAGAGCTGGCTCATTCCCCCAAGCTTGGAACATAGTACTCTTTACAAGCAGTCATACCCCACTGAAAAACTCAAGGGTCAAATAAGCTGGCTGGGAACATGGCCAGGCAGCGAAAACACACCCACATTCAGTCTCACACTTTGGAATCTTTCTTTGGTGACAAAGAAGACCAAAACATACAGCCAGAAGAAATCAACAAAGTCAAAGAGCCTACAACAAAAGCCTCCAAGAAAAACATGAACTGGTCTCAGGCCATGGAAGAGCTCAAAAAGGATTTGGAAAAGAAAGTTAGAGAAGTAGAGGAAAAATTGGGAAGAAAAATGAGAAGGATGTGAGAAAACCATGAAATA
>JAQQSZ010011002.1:0-12361 GCA_028646595.1 Phalanger gymnotis
CTATATTGTTATGATGATTGTTATTATATTTGCAACATTCTCAGACTAGCACTATATTGCAAGGTCTAAACCTTGTGGCCAGCCTAGTCATAGCTTGGCGTTTCCCCACTTTTCAATTGAATAAAATGAGGTAGGCAATGATTAAGTGACTTGCTTAGGGTCACAAAACTGGGATGAATTCAAACTCAGGTCTTCGTGACCTCAGGCCCAGCCTTCTATCCAGTGTGCCACCTTGCTGTCTGTCCTAAATATGTTCTGCCTTTACCTCTTGAGAGACAATAGTGAATTTGATGGACAATTATTTCTATTTTTTCCCCTGTATTTGTTAATGTGTGCCTTTGAGTTCTTCTGTCTTAAAGATTTTCTGTGATGGAGACAAACAGCTGTCCTATACTCTTTGTTCACATTATGTCTTGAGTTGTAGTTTGTCCTCCATTCTCAAAGAGGACCAGTGACATCAGGAAGGTGATGGCTTGACTTGCAAGTGAGTTGGATTTAAATGAGGCAGGGCTATGCAAAGTCACCAACCTCACTTTTTCTTCCAGAGCCCTTTTCTAGAAGGGACCTGTTAATCCCTTTTGGGAAGACCCAAGGCATAGTTCATACTTAAGAGATTTACCAAGAGTTACTCCAGGGTCAGGGCATAAGAACCAAAGAAGGAGAATGAAATCTCTAATCCCCACATCCACCTCCAACTTTGAGGTCAAGTTTGCCCCTGGGATGAACTCAGGTTGGTGTGTATCCAACCCTTTGTGTAGCTGGGAACCCTTTGTGTGAGGGTTGACCCTGAGCCACATTTTGCATTTTTATTTTTAACTTTTAAATCATAAATGAAACTTAGAATTATGATAAATACACTAACCTATGTCCCACCTACCCCAATAAGACTGCTTTGTGGGTCAAATGAAATAATGGATGGAGAAACACTGTAAAAGCTATAGAATGTCACATAAATTTAAGCTGAAGGGCAGGGAATAAGCATTTATTAAGTGGCTACTATATGGGGGCATTGAGCTGAGCACCTTTACAAATATTACCTTGCTTGATCTTCACAACAACCCTGAGAGCTAGGTTCTCTTATTTCTTCTACCTTACAGTTGAGGAAACTGAGTCAGAAGGGATTAGGGATTAAATGACCTGCCAGGATCATATAACTAGTGTTTGAGGCTGGATTGGAACTCAGGTCATCTTGACCCCACTGTGCTACTTATGATGTTTAATTATGATTATGATTATAATTATAATTATTAATTTTGTTGTGAGGTTTTCTTGAAAATATTTTGACATCTTTTGAGATAATTGGAAACATCCTGGGGTTAACACAAAATTGTCCCAAAACTGGATACATTGTCACAAGATATGGTGGTGTTCCTCTCATTGGAGGTCTTTAAACAGATGCTGAATAACCCCTTGTATATACTATAGTGGTAAATCCTTTTGGGAATGGGCTGTTCAAGCAAGATGGCATTCTATTCTCTTGACACTCCCTTTAGAACGGAGATGCCACAATTTCCCTCAAAACTATCACTCCAGTATTTTAGTGCCTGAGACCCCAAAGCTTTTTCATTAGGCCCAACAAAATGTTATCTCTTTTGATCTTTTTAGGGACATAAAAACAATTCTTGTAGTCACGTGTTAAGTATCAGTAACAATATTGAGGAGTGGGAGAACATCTAGAGGGAGGCAACCCGACTAGGGAAAGGCCTCAAGACTATGCCATATGAAGATTAGCTGAAGTAACTGAGAATGCCTACCCTGGAGGGGAGAAAACTTGAGAGTGACATGTTAGCTGTCTTCTAGTATTTAAAGGGCCGTCATAAGTAGGTGAGATTAGACATGCTCATTTTAGTCCCAGAAGGCAGAGCCAGGAAAAACAAAAGGTAGAAGGTCCTGGGGATGCAGAGACTAAAATGAAAACAGTCCTTGGTCTCAAGAAGCTTAAATTGTCACTGGGGTGAGACAACATCATGCCACCTTTAGGGGAGGGAGAGAGAGAGAGAGAGAGAGAGAGAGAGAGAGAGAGAGAGAGAACTAAGAGTGGAGGAAGTAGGAATGCTGGGAAAGGTTTCTTACAGGAGATGGCACATGAGCACATGAAGTGGTCCTTAGGCCTTCTCAGAGGCAGAAGTGAGGAAAGAGTGCATGACAGGCACAAGAAACACCCCCCTCCTCCAAAGGCCCACAGGAAGCTCAGCAAACAGCAAAGGAGGCTGGTTTGGCCAGAATGTAGAATGGATGTTGGGGCATAATGTAAAATAAGTCTGGAAATGTTGGCTGACGACAAATTACATATACAGCAATAAAGAGTCATGGATGGTTGCTAAGCTATGGAAGTAACCAAAAGTATGTAGATATGGAGAGGTACTGAGGGTGGATCAATGCTAGCTTTACTCAGAGATGAAGCAGTGTGTGGGATTTGAGTGGCCCTACAATGGCCTTTGTGCTCCAAAGTGTCTCATCCTCCAGTCTGTCACCCTACCTGAAATGTCCCTGCATTAGTAAGTATTCTCTTTAAAAGCCCACATACTCTTAGGAGGATTAATAGTCGCTTAAACCAGCTAGAAATATTCATACCTTATGGAAAATTCTTGTATCAGATTGCTAAGCTTAAGACTCTGAGGAAGTAGTCATTTTCATATAAGTGGGGGAGAGAAAAGCAAGATCGCCACCAACTAATATATATATGTATATATGTATATGTATGTGTATATACACATATAAATATATATTATACACATGTATAGGTGTATGTGTGCATGTAAATTATGTATGTATATATGTATGTATCTGTTTGTGTGTGTGTATATCTATGTGTGTACATAACTTAAGCCTCATAGCATCCTGGGAGGTCATGTTGGAGTCCATTGATGGGAGTAAAAGGGCTTTGCAGAAGAATTAAATGTGCCAATCAATGCTGAAAGCAATGAGTCCTTGTATTTCATCTCATCAAGGGAAGGCCATATGGCTTAACTGTAGACACCCAAAGGAGTAGGTTGGAGGAATCAGAGACAACAAAGGAAGTTTCCTATGGCAACCCAGAATAGCTACTGAAGTGTAAAGGGGCTGCGATCTCCACTAGTAGAGGGAAGGTCTGCACAAACAAAATCATGAATCTTTGACGTATGGCATATTGAACACATAAAATATATTCATTCCTATTATCTCAGAAAGTCTATGGAAGGTATTTATTTTGCAAACCATAAGATATACATACAAATGTGAGCTATTTTATACTTTCTAGTCAATTAGATTTAGACTATTTGAAGGTAGGGATTGTTTTATTCTTTGTAGCCCTAAAATCTACTACAGTACCTCATTCATTCCTAGTTGGCACTTAAAGATATTTGCTTATTGATTTAACCAAAATTAATGAAGTATCTACTCTGCGAAGGATACCTTTCCCAAATAATGATGCCAACTATAGTGGCTTCATTACCTTGGATTGGACAGTTGAGTGAACATATATGTGTGTGTGTGTATGTGTATAGTATATAAACATACATATATGTGTATATATACTCACATACAATATATTAATACATAACACACATATATGCATGCATATGTACATAGATTCACAATATATGCATGTATATATTACACATATATAAAATATGTATTTTAAATAGGAGCCTATCCTAAAATCAGCAGAGATATGCCTCATCTTCTAAATTACTGAGTGATTTGATGTATTTTTAATGCCAGAAGCCATTTGCATTATCCTGAAGTTTTATAGCCTTTAAACCAATCCCGTGGACTATAATAAGCTCCATTTGCTCCCAGATTTCATGCATCATTGTACAGCTGAAGAAAGGGAAACATTTGTTTCTCATGAAGTGATGACCGTCCCTGCTTGCTGTAATGCAAAGGGTTTGATTTTTAATTTGTTGTTTGTTTCTGCAAAGCAAAAATCATATTATCTGTTATACATTATGACAGATACTATTATTTTTAGTTATGCAAAAACACAAAACAAGATTGTAGTGTGAAAATTCAATTTTAGAATGCTTGATTAATTTATTCCAGTGTACTATAGCTAAACTATTCTTTATTATATGGGTACAAGCCAATTTACTGTAAATCAGTATGACAAATGAAATGTCAGGAGGTAGCTTATAAATTGCAGTAATCATTTTCTGGGTGAATGTAAATGAATAAAAATGCATATTCTTAAGACAGTTAAAAAAATGTTGCCAGCAGTGTCTATAAATCATTGGCCTGACTTTCACACTACATTACATTCAGTAAGAGTTTGTTTGTTTATGATTCCTGTTTCTTAGCTGTGGCTGTGGTTGAAAATGTTAGAAGCTATTCCTTAGTTCTGACAGACTCCTGCAGTTAGCTGCCAACCATTTTCTAAACCTTTGGTTTGTGGGGACAGGAATCTTCACTCCCCCCAAACCTAAACACTACTCTGTGTGTGTGTGTGTGTGTGTGTGTGTGTGTGTGTGTAGTGTCCTAAAAGTATTACTGCAGTTTAAACTATTAGAGCTTAAATCTGCACTAAGATTTTTGAGCTCTGTTTATCTATCTATCTGCTGTTTGTCTATCATCTATGTACACATATATATGTAATTATATAATGTATTATTATATAATTTAATATGTTCATAATTACATTAACATACTGTATGTAGTTATACAATATGGCTGTATAATTATGTGTATTATTATTATTTTGATGTAGCTTCTGTTAAAACATTTATGGAGATGAGTACTAGAGAAATCACTGGAAGACCCAGGGGAAATAGAAGGAATAATAAAGCATATCTTGATTTATGGAATAGGTGAGTTCCTATAAAATTATGTAAATTTGTATCACATTTAAACATTCTAGATTCTCTGGTGAGCGTGTAAATCTTCCTGTTAAAAGAAGGAAACTCTGATAAGTGAATTAACAGGAGGAATGACAAAAGACTGTGTAGGTATGGAAACCAAGGTAACTGCTTCTGTGATTGTCTGATTATGTGCTGTTTGTCTTCTTGCCCGAGGCATTCACCATCTGTGTGTGCACTACATGCAGACTGGTTTGAGTCAGGAATGCATAGCAGCCCAGATCCCCGGTCCAAGTGGGAGGGTGTTGGACGTCCTTCATGTTTGCAAATTGCCTTGGCTGCTTGCAGGGTTACTGCAAGTCACTTGAGTGGCTTTCAACTCTCGCAGGTAGTCGTTAACTATGAGCACTGTGTTATGCAGGATGAGTGCATGAGGGAAATATAAATCCTTTGGTGGAAACCACAGCTTATAGAGAAGGGTGTCTGCTGAAAAGAGAAGTAGACCAAGTTGTTACAGTGGGGTTCTTCGGAGGGTAGTTGTGTGGCCCCATCAATTATCTTGTTAGTAGGAGGGATACCTCTGGAGGTATTGATCTTCCTGTCCAGGGCACATTCTTGACTTCAGTTACCATAGCCTGGAATACTTTTGCATCAGGGAAGCTCACTCCAGCCCTGGAATTCACCCATTGAAAATATCCTCCTTCTTTGCAGCCGCTTCCTCTGATTGGATGGCTCCTCTCTGAACATTCTCTTTAAGGAGGATGCTTAGACTACCAGTTATGTCTCCTTTTTTAGGGTGCACTGTGGACCTTTTCTACCATGCCGTGTACCCACCCTCTGTATTTATGTCTCCCCTCTCCCCTTCTTTTTCAGCTTTCTGAATTGTCTTTGTGTATTGTCTTCCTCCATTAAAATATAAGCTCCTTGAGGGTGGGGACTATTTTCAGTTCTTATTTGTACCTAGCACAGTCAGCACTTAATAAATGCTTGTTGATTGACTGATTATAGCATGTCTGTGCTTTGGAATGGTAGTAATAAATCATGGGAAGGTGAATGTGGAACTTAATGGGACAGTCCTGAAATGTGAATTCAGCTGGGGAGCTCTAGCCAGACATGATGTGAGAAGAAAGGCTGTGGACCTTGGAATTTTCTTTCAGGGACCAGTATGTGGCCTTGGCCAGGGTAGGACACTGAACATATAAGAAGGGAGCTTTTTCAGTCAGAGTATCTCCCATTATCAAGACAGCGTCATAACCTTAGGATGGGATTACATCAATGAGATATTTTGTGTCACTATGTTCTAGGTTCGAAGGCATGGACTGTTGACCAACCCTAGTTATAACTCTGGATTGTCACCAGTGACCCTGGTGTTCCACAAGTCCAACTTTTGTAGTATTTACTTATTATATGACAACGTCGCGTAGGTAGTAAGTCCCTTTTTCAGCTCCACAACCAATCCTTCATATATAAAGATGATTGGAATGTGAATTTAGAGCAATCCAAGACACTCAGTATCATATAGTCCAGCTACCTTGCTATACAGTAAAGAGAATGAGGTATAGAGGCAAATCTGTGTTATTAAATATTTAATGACCAGTTTTCTGGAAAAAATGTATATATAACATGATGTTCAATGTCTTTAGTCATGTCCCACTCTTAATGATGCCATTTGGTGTTTTCTTGGCAAAGATACCAGAGTGGTTTGCAAATTTCCTTCTCTAGCTCATTCTACAGATGAGGAAACTGAGGCAAACTGGGTGAAGTGACTTGCCCAGGGTCACACAGCTATTAGTCATTTGAGGCTGGATTTGAACTCAGAGATGAGTCTCCTTGATTCCGGGTCTGACACTCTGTGCACTATGGTGTCACCTAGTTGTTCCACCACACTTTTAAGTTTAATCCACACTATTGACATTTTCTCTGTCTCTTTCTTAAGTCCAGACAATCAATAGAATAATAAATCAAGCTCCAAATTGTAGTGTTTGTTGATTTCCGAGGTATAAATGATCACACTGAAAATTCAACAATTAGCTCCCTGGAGCAGGATGAGTTATTGTTGCACAGAGAAAAGTGAGCTGTGTAAAGATATGCCAGTAGTAGATAGAAGACCTGGATAGTCTATATCTTTCATTATTATATTTAATAATAATCAGATATTGTCTTGATAATTCATACAAAGCATTACATGTCTTCCTAGTGATCTTGGTGTGTTGTTTTATAGTAGCCTGTAAAAAAGATGCAATTTAGGCGGACCCCAGGATCTGAAAAACCAACTAATTGACTGGGTTAGAGATATACATATACATATGAATATACATATATATGTAGACACACATACATACATGATACAGGATAAATGGAGGGTAGTTTCAGAAGGAGGGACAGCTTCGTGTTGTAGTAGATAGCACACTGGGCTTGGAATCAGGAAGACTCATCTTCCTGAGTTGAAATCAGGCTTCAGACACTAACTGTGTGACCCTAGGCAAGTCACTTAACCTTGTTTGCCTCAGTTTCCTCATCTATAGATTGAACTGGAGAAGGAAATGGTAAACCACTCCATTATCTCTGTCAAGAAACCCCAAATGGGATCACAAAGAGTCAGTCAGGACTGAATAACAACAAGGAGCATTACCTGCATTGCAAGGATGAAGATTCAACAGCATTATCTGTCTTTCTATCTATCTATCTATCTATCTATCTATCTATCTATCTATCTATCTATCTATCTCTCTGTCTATCTATCTATCTATCTATCTATCTATCTATCTATCTATCTATCTATCACTTTATACACTCACAGCACCACAGAGATGTCAGCCATACTGAGATGCTTAGGGAATATATTCCACTGTTGTGGTTCTGCCTCAGAGCTAGTCCATAGAATGGAGAAAGTTGAAATACTGTAGTTGTTTTTGCATTTCTAATTTTCCTTCACTTCCAGAGTACAATTTCATCTCCCCATTACTTCTCCTTGTTTATTTTTTTCTCTAGCCACAGGAGGCATCCCCTATGAGAAGTTCATTTTCATAAATTTTTAGCAGACTGTTTTCAATGCATCACTTTTGAGGTATGAGTATTTTCCTAGAATATTTTATGCTTCTTAATAGAGTATAGCTGAAATGTCATTTTCCAGTAGTTGTCAGCATCCAATTTTGTTTTCATGGTGTATAATTTTGAATTTAATGCATTTTAAAAAATGCTAGTGTACATATATAGGTTATAGCAAGGGCAGTCAAAATTCAATAAAAGATATTAATGTAGGTGATTTTTTGCAGTTGGAGTAATGCAGAAATTAAATGTAATGGAAAAATTCTTGGGTTTCTTGAACAACAAGACTGAAACCCTCTCATGAATATTACTATTCTGTAGAAGGAAGGGAAGAATGGGGTAACTTAAGAGGAAAAGTTCTACAATACATAAATTTGGGCAGTTTTACTTTGGTAAGAGATAGGGAGAGTGGCAGTGGGAATCTAATAACCTCCAGAGAATCATGTGTGTGCATGAATGTACACAGAAGTATCTCAGATAGTGAAGTGTCACTAAAACCCATGCATTTTCTTCCTTAGCAGAGAGCTCAAATCCTTATTCAGAACTTTTGACATTACACACATTTTATAATTATATCTAGTTTCCCAGGCTCTCTGGTTTCTTAGTTCACAAGAGAGTAGAAGTGGTAAATTTAAAAGAGTGGAGTTTGAGAAAGTGAGGGTGGTGGGAATTGCTAGAAACAGCACATTGATGCCATCAAGAAGTGATCTTTGACAGTTAGGGAACAGGTGAGGAAAATAATAACAAACATACTAGAACACTGTCTCTTCTCCTTCTTTATATGTTTTAAGGAGACAGTTTCTTAAACAGCAGAGACTGCTATTCTGTCTATCCCTGTCTCTTTGTTTTTGTTTATATTTGTCTCTGTCTCTTTTTTAAAATCTCAAACATAAAATATTCACTTAATGATAAGACAAAGGCAATAAGAATCATCACAGTTGCTCAATTTAAAGTATAAATACATCATGGTCCATATACAAACATGGGTCACAATCTCCTACTAATATACACAGTAACCATAGAGAAGAGTAGGCAAAATCTTATAGAAAGCTAGAAGAAGAAACATGAGTAAGAAACATGTGCTCAGGGAAATGCACAACTTTTAGGCAATAGGGCTTGATATCCTTGATCTTTTCAGGAATAATCTGTACCACAGAAAGCTGTGTCTCTGCTAAGTAATTCTTTTCTGTTCTTTTAGTAAATCTGTTCCTCTTCTGCTCTCAATCTGATGAAGCCATGACAAGCTCTTTTAGCTCATAATCATCCTTAAAAGGAAACTGAGCAAATGTTACATTATTAAAATGATAAGCAGTTCTCTTAAACCAAAAAACCGTAAATCTCTTCATGTTGGTTCTCTGGGCAATGCAGACAAGCCCAGCCAGCTCAACAGGATACTCTGTCAATCACCTTCCATTTATATTTACAGCAAAAAAGCTGCACAGCTTAACTTTCCCCTCTGCTTTGCCCTCTTAAATCATCTATCTCTTTTTTGATAGCTATAGTTATATGATGCAGAATGAGACAATGAACAGAGACCTAGTCTACATGACAAATTTTACTCCTATCACAGTTTTTAAGATTGCCTCCACTCATAAATCTTACTAAGACAAAGAAGTTCCATGAGGGCAGGGACTGTGTCTTCTTTGAACTTTGTCTCCCCCACTGTCTGGCATGCATAGAACAAATATTTGTTGAGTGAATTTTTACACTCTTGCCTCATGTGGTTGTTGACTAGATCAAATAAGATAAAGTATGTATAGTTAGGCCTATTTCACTACACTGTGTGGCTACCCCGTACCAGTGGGCTGAGATCATAGAATCAGAGGATCATAGATATAGAGGGGGAAGGGAACCTAGAGGTCATCAAATCCAACCCCTTTTGTTTCACAGATGAGGAAACTGGGTCCTGGAGAAGTTAATTGATTTGCCCAAGATCACAATGCTTTTGACACTGTATGCAGAGGAAAGGGAATCTTTTATTGTTGAGACATTTAATATTTTATATTTTCCCAATTACATGGAAAACAATTTTTAATATTTATTTAAAAATTTTTTGAATTCTAAATTTTCTCCCTTTCACATCATTGAGAAGGCAAGCAGTGTGATATAGGTTTATACATGTGCAGTTACACAAAATATATTTCCATATTAGTCATGTTGTGAAAGAAAACACAAGCAAAACTGTGCTAAGTGCTGGGGATACAAAAAGAGGCAAAAGACAGCCCCTCTCCTCAAAGGAGCTCACAATCTAATGGGAAAGACAACAGAAAACAAATATTTAAATATATGTATATATATACATGTGTATATGTACACATATATGTAGTACAAAGAGCTATCTATGCAATAAATAGGAAATAATTAATAGAGGACAGACATTGGAATTAAGAGGAGTTGGGAAAGGCTTCCTATAAAAAATAGGATTTTAGTTAGGACTTAAAGGAAGCCAGAGAAAGCAGTAGGACTGAGTCAGACCTTGGAGGATGAGTAAGATTTGGTGTAGGCTGAGGAAAGGTAAGGACGGCATTCTATGGACACAGATTGAACAAAAATATGGAGACAGGAATAACACCAACAACAACTAACATTTATAGAATGTATTAAGGCTTACAAAGCACCTTACAAATGTCATCTCATTTGATCCTCACAGCAACCTTGGGAGGCAGCTGATATTAATACCTTCATTTTATTGTTGTTGTTGTTGTGTATGACTCTTCGTGACCCCATGGACCATAGCATGCCAAGCTCTTCTGTTCTCCACTATCTCCCAAAGTCTGTCCAGGCTCATGTTTGTTGCTTCCATGGTCCCTATTTTTTAGATGAGAAAACTGAGGGAGACAGAGATTAGATGATTGCCTAGGCTTACACAGCTAGTCTGAGACTGATTTGAACTCAGGTTTTCCTAACTCCAGGCCCAGTGATCTTTCCATTGTGCCACTTGGTACCCCTGACAACATGATCTATTTCATCTGTTCTAATCATTGCTTCCTACATAGTAGGAGATTAATAAATGCTTGCCGAATGCAACTGGAGTTGCAGAAAACGATGACTTTTTAGCTCTATCAAAAGATTCAAAGAGAGCAGTGATCAGATAGATAGGTGAGTAAGCTTCAAATCATAGAAGTCATTGAAAGAATATCTGTTCATTGCTTTGATTGTATCATTTACACTTGCTCTCTTAGCCCACCTGCAGTAAGATTGCCTGAATGACCTGGTAAACCTCCTGTTGGCAGGCAAAGGACATACTGGTTACCACCCTTCTATGGGACCCAATCCAGAGCAAGACAACAAACACTGAATAAAATGATGTCCATGAAGGTAATGATGGTGATATCTGCTTTGTGTTTTTAAAGAATAATAAATAAGGGCA
The DNA here is from genome assembly GCA_028646595.1 of Phalanger gymnotis. Lineage (NCBI taxonomy): Eukaryota > Metazoa > Chordata > Mammalia > Diprotodontia > Phalangeridae > Phalanger > Phalanger gymnotis. Next base: position 11,194 of record JAQQSZ010011002.1, read on the forward strand.
AGAAAAAATTAAAAAAAAAGCAAAAAATCCCAGGAAAAATAAACAAAGTAAAAAATAGTATGCTTTCATCTGCATTCAGACTCCATCAGTTCTTTCTGTGATGGTGGATAGTATTTTTCATCATGAGTCCTTAAGAATTGTCTTGGATTGGGGCAGAGCCAAGATGGTGACTGGAAAACAGGGAATTGCTTAAGCTTTCCCCCACATTCCTCCAAACACCTGTAAAAAATGGCCCTGAACAAATTCTAGAGCTACAGAACCCATGAAATAACAAAGGGAAGCAGGTCTCTAGCTCAGGATGGCCTGAATGGTCACTGGAAAGGGTCTATCACACTGTGCTGGGAATGGAGTGCAGCCCAGCATGGGCCAAGCCAGGTCAGGCCAGGTACTGAGGAGATTGGGAGGAGTAGGCCTTAGGGCCATGAATCACTGAGCTGTAGCAGTTACCATACTTCTCAACCCACAAATGCCAAAGACAATTTAGCAGGTCAGTGGGAATACTGTTGGGTCTGGGTGAGAGAAGTATGTGATCTGGCCCCAGCCCTGGGGTGGCGGTAGAGGTGGTGCAGCAGCAGCAGCGGCAGGAAGCTCCAGGAGGCTGTTTCCAGAGCTCCAGCTATGGTTGCTTCCAGCCCCAGGCCCACAAGGTGGGAGGAATCAAGCGGTAGATCAGAGCAGGAGTGCAGGGAGCACTTTGCTGGCACAGAGCCAGGGTCCTCTTCCTTTGCCTGCTTGGATCTGGGTCATAGTCCTGGTTGGCAGTTCTTGGGGTAGGAGGAGTGCTGGTGTAGCAGAGCTTGCTGTGGAGAAGTAGCTCTGAAAACAGCAGTGCAAGACCCCTGAAGCTTGGGACAAAGCACTTGCCACTCTGAAGGCAGTCATACCCTGACAAAAAGCTCAAGGGTCAAGTCAAGGAACATGAGCAAGCAGCCAAAAAGGACTTAGACTATAGAATCTTTGTTTTTGGTAACAAAGAAGATCAAAACATACAGCCAGAAAACATCAACAAAGTCAAAGATCCCCCATCAAAAGCCTCCAAGAAAAATATGAATTGGTCTCAGGCCATGGAAGAGCTCAAAAAGGATTTGGAAAAGCAAGTAAGAGAAGTAGAGGAAAAATTGGGAAGAGAAATTAGAGTGATGCAAGAAAATTATGAAAAACAAGTCAA
>JAQQSZ010011003.1:0-12360 GCA_028646595.1 Phalanger gymnotis
GGGGGTCGCAGGGCAGAGGCGCGGGGGGCCGGGGGCAGAGGCGCCGGGCGGGGGGGGCGCCGCAGGGCAGCCCCGGCCACGCTCCGACTGGACTCCCTTGCAGAGAAGCTCCCGCCCCCCCGGCTCTTCATGGAGCCCGAGTTCCCGATCAAGCTCCTGCAGCTGGTGACGTTCGACTGCTTGGGCGCCTACGGCTCCCAGAAGTACTTTCTGATACGGTATCTCCCGGGCGGCGGCAAGGGAATCTTTCGGTATGAGAAATCCCTGTGGGAAGGCAGAGTGGGCAGGTTCGTCTTGGGGAACGTCACTTCTGACCTGGCCGGCCCCTACACCTGCATGTACGAGTTCAATAGATTTCACTCCTCCGAGAGTAACAAGGTGGCGCTGATCTTGAGAGGTGAGGCTGGGCATGGCCTTGGCGGGGCTGGAGAGCCCTCCTCCGTGCCCGCCCCCGTCCTCCGCGCTGGTCAGAGCCGGGAGGAGGAGGCCTGGGGGGAAGGGCCTGCCTCCGAGGGGATGGTTTCCCCTTCCTGGAAGGTCTTGGGGCAGAAGTCAGCCCCCCCTCCCCACAGTGTGCCCCCTGCTGCTGTCCCCCCACATCAGCCCGGGAGGGGGCCCGGGCCGCTCAGAGACCGAAATGGGAAAGGAGGAGCCCAGACTCGCTAAGCTTGTGCTTTCGGGGTACCCCTTTTCCCCTTTCTGAGCCTCGGTTCTCCTTATCTGTAAAATGGGACCATTGTAGGCCCCTTCCTTGTAAGTCTCCCTGGGTCTCAGCTTCCCCAGCCTGGCTTTGGAGGGTACCCAGGGAAGAGACCGCCTGGGCCTTTTCTGCTCTGTCCCGGGGTGCTGCCTGACAGCGTGGAACCCTACAAACGCCTCTGGCGTCCTCTCCCTGAAGACTGCCCACCACCCCACCCCTTCCTCTGCACCCCCGAACCCCGGGTCTTCACGGATGTGCGCTCCAAGCCGGACGATTTGGGCCTCACCTCCTCCTCGGATAGAAAGGGCATCTTGAGGTCTAAATGGCGAAGGCCGGGTGTCGTGACCCTCTCCCCGGGGCCCCAGGCCCAGGTGGAGGAAGGTGATCTCAGGAGAGGGAGGCCTGTGCTCCTTGGCTGGCCTACCCTGCCCCCACCCCTGACCTCTGGGTCTCTCTGCAGATTTCCCAGAGAGCCCCTTTCTTTGGGTCTCTTCCACGCTCTCACCCACCTTTCGCCAGAGCTTGACCTTCCACTGTAACACTACCGCGTTGTTTGACAAGTACTATTTATACCACGGTTCCATGGAAGACAGTAATCCTTTCATCGACCCCCTGAATAGCTCAGCGCACGAAAGTCTGTTCTACTATCGAGAGATGCACAGACACCTACTGGGCCAGTATCTGTGCATTGCGCACAGCTCCCGGAGCCCCTACCACTGGTCGGACATTAGTAACATCGTGATGATCACAGCTGGTGAGTGGCAGGGCCCGGCGGGGGGGGGGGGGGGGGGGGGGGGGGGGGGGGGGGGGGGGGGGGGGGGGGGGGGGGGGGGGGGGGGGGGGGGGGGGGGGGGGGGGGGGGGGGGGGGGGGGGCTGGAGGATGGTCCTGGTCCCCAGCTCCAGGGTCCCCCACATTCACCTTTGCTTTGCCTTCTCAGGAGTACCTCCTTTCCTATTCACTCCCTGGCCTCATCTCATCCACGTGGCTCTGACAGTGGCCGCCCTGGGAGAACTGCTGGCCTAGGCCAGGCCGGAAGGGATGCCGTGTAGGCGGCGGTGTCCAAAGGCTTGGAGGTGGTCTCGCCTTTGAATCCCCCCCACCCCACCCCCATCCCTGAAAAGCAAAATAAAAAGCTAATTGTCCATACATACTATGTGAGTTCTGGGTTGAGGACCTGGGAAAGAGGGAAAGAGATTTTGTAGACCTAGGAGCTCTGGGAAAGCACCTTCATTTCCCAGAATCCAGCTGTTTCTCCTCTGAAACTCCCCTGGGCTGGTCAGGACTGAATGTCTGGGCCTGGGATTCCAGGCTCCAAGAAGGAGGTGCCCAGTCAGGGTCCAGGGACAGGCCTCCAATGCAGGCCCTTCTTTCTCTGTGTGCCATCACACAAAGCTGAGGCTTTCTTTGCCCTATATCATCAACCTCTTTTTTTCTGCCAGCTGCCCCAATCTGGGGTCTATCTTCACCTATGCCCAGCACCCTAGCTGGGCCCAAGAGAGGGAGCACCCACCCAGATGGGAGGCCCCTGCCAAGCCCATCCTGACCACTCCCAGAATCTGATGCAAAGGGCTGAAAATACCATTTGAGACAAATACCATGATTGTGTGATGTTTAAGAAGTTTGAGACAGTTTTTATTAATAAGAGGAATGATCATGTGACTCTCTTGAACCAAAACGCTCATGGCTGTGGGCTTACAGCCTATATACCTGTGGAAAGTGGGTGTTCCAGAGGGTGGCAAACCAACTCTGGTTAACAATTAATGATAGGTCAACCTATTCTAATGAGGGGCTGTACAAAGGGACAGAGAACACCTAGAGAGAAGATCCCCCGCCGCCCAAATTAGCTGGGGTGGAATCCAGTGGGCCGAAGGAGGTATTTTAGATCAGAGTCTGATGTAGTTGGTTACGGGAGTAATCCCTTCAATAAGGAGAACATGAATCCGATCTTTCATCAACCCTGGCTCTGAGAGATTAGACAAGGAAATAAGACAGAGAAAAAAGCTGGGGGCTCCCCAATTTTAACGAAATAGTTATTTCTCTCAATTGGGAGGTAGAGACGAGAGCCCAGGATGACAGCTCCTGGTGGGGAGACCCCTGGGACTGGCGAGGGTGGGGAACCACCCTCTGGCAGCTTCTCATTTTCACTAATCCTTGCCACACTGAAAGGATGCAAACGATGTCAGCCTCCTCCCAATTTTTGCCCCCTTTGCCTTTCCACTGGGACAAAAGCCTGCACCATGGCCCTCGGGGTAGCCTTTCCACCCTGGCCGAGGTGTCCCCCAGCTGCTGAGACAGTCCCAGAATCAGAAGGGTCCTTAGCAGGAGAACGTAGGTCCAGCTGGATCTCAGGGGTCCCCACATTCTCACTTTGCAGTAGAAATAGGCCCACAGAGCCTGTGTCCCAAGAGTCTCCTGATAGCCCACCCCAAACTCTTCTTCCTCCTGCAAAACCCTGGGAGGACCTGCTACACCTTTGTCGGTGTGCCTGAAAGGCACGCTGTCATGCCTCCACTCCCCTGTCAAACCGGGCTTCCTAAAGCACTGGTCTGGTGTCGCCCTCTGACCCTTTAAGCTCCAATTGGTCCCTAATCCCCTCCAGAATCCAATGGAATGGTGACAGTTAATTTAGTACATAGAGCTTTGGAAAACAATTTGGATGTTATCTCAAGTGACCCTCACAACAGTTGCCTCCCAGGGAGGTGCTATTAGTATGCGCATTTCACAGACAGAGAAACTGAGGCAGAGGTTAGGTGATTTTTTAAATTTATTTTCAGTTTTCAACTTTCACTTCCATGAATTCTAAATTTTCTCCCCCTCCCTCCCCAGGACGGCATGCATTCTGTTATGGGCTCTACACATATATTCCTGTTAAACGCATTTTCACATTAGTCATGTTGCATAGAAGAATTATAACGAATGGGAGAAACCATGAGAAAGAAAACGAAACACAAGAGCAAATAGTCTGCTTCGCTCTGCATTCGCACTCCATAGCTCTTTCTCTGGACGTGGATGGCATTTTCCATCACGAGTGCTTTGGGAAAGTTTTAGGTCCTTGCATTGCCGAGAAGGGCTAAGCCTATCAAAATCAGCCCTCGCACACTGTGGCTGTTAATTGTGTCCAATGGTCTCCTGGTTCTGCTCCCCTCCCTCAGCATCCAGGTTTTTCTGAAGTTCACCTGCTCCTCACTTCTTGTAGCACAATAGTGTTCCATTACCTTCATACACCACAACTTGTTCAGCCATTCCCCAATTGATGGGTATCCCCTCGATTTCCAGTTCTTGGCCACCACAAGAGCTGCTATAAATATTTTTGTGCATGTGGTTCCTTTTCCCATTTTGATGATCTCTGGGACACAGCCCGAGAAGCGGTATTTCTGGGTCAAAGGGTGAGGTAAGGTGATTTGCCCAGGGTCCCACAGCCTGTGTCAGAGGCTGGATTTGAACTTCAGTCTTCCTGACTCCAGGTCCTGTACTCTGACCACTGCGCCATCCAGCTGCCTCAGGTATGTCAATGGAAAATCCTCAGTTTGGTGTTCAAAGCCCTTGATCATCTGGCTCTCTGCACCTTACTGCCAGCCTGTGGTCTGCCCCCCAGTGACACTGACTTCCTTGCTTTCCATCTCCCAACTAAATGAGTTCTCTTGGGGATGCCCCATGCTTAGAAGGCTCTCCCTCCTCATCCCACCATCCCCCAAGGCTAGTGACCCCCTCCGAGATCATCTCCAAGGTGTTTGCCAGTTGTCCCCTCCATTGGGGGGTAGGGGCTGTCTTCTGCCTCTCCCGGTGCCTGGCACACTGTTAGCACTTGATAAATGCTTGTTGCTTGGCTTGACCTGGGGGACCAAGCCATCCCCACCAAAGCCTTCCGGCAGGTGGACAAGTGGTCCTGCCCTCTCACCGCCCCAGCATTGCAGACCCAGAGACAGCCTCCAGCCTGGCACCGCCTGCCTGGAGAACTGGCGGGCACCTGGTGTTGTTACTGTTACCGTTTGACTCAAACCCGAGGCTGGGGCCTCCTGTCACTTCCCACAGCTCAGCTCTCCCAGGAGCGGTCACATGGGGGAAGACGAGCCAATGGCAGGGCTGCTCCCCCCCCCCAACCTGAGGGATCCGCTGTGCCTCCCACATGCTCCCTGCCCGCCTGGGAGGACCTGCTCAGGACCATGGGCCCCTCCCTGCACGCCCTGCTCTGCCTCAGTGAGTCTGGGGGCTGGGGGCAGAGAGGGAGGAGGAGGGTCTGGAGTCTGACCTGGGGGGGCAAGGTGAGAGGGGTTGTCCTGGAGCCTGATAGGGAAGCTCCAAGGGGGAAGCGAGATGGGGCCCAGGCTGCAGGAGACAGACAGAGGGGACACCTGAGCTGGAGGGCGTGGGGGGAGCCCAGGCTGGAGGAAGAGAAAGGGGGTACTAGCCTGAGGGAGGCCCCTGCAACCTCCAGGGAGGGGGCAGGAAGAGTGGGGGTCCGGGGCCCAGGGGAGCGTCCTCTCATCGCTAGGGACTTTCTAACAGGCTTCCATGTGGTCCAGGCATTAGAAGACTTCTGTGAGTCCTTCCCCCGCCCCATTTCCCATCCCCAGCCCTGGGCAGGGGGAGGGGAGCAGGAGCAGGAGGGTCTGGGCTTCTGTGACCAGGGGAGCCTGAGAACCCGGGGGGTGGGGGATGCTGCAGGGGACCCCTGGACCTCTGGGCTGTACTTGCCTTGCAGACGACCTGCCTGCTCCCAGGTTCGAGGTGGAGCCCAACTACCCGGTGCCGCTGGGGAGGACCCTAATCCTTCGCTGTTTGGGGGCGTACGATTCCTTCAGCTACCGTCTCTATAAGGAAGCCGTCGAGGGGCCCCTGACCATCAGCGACTCCTGCAGGGACAGCATGTCCCCCGTGTTCCACTACCCCAATGTCAGCCTGGAGCAGGCCGGCCGCTTCCGCTGTCTGTATTTGTTCCACTCCTTCTGGTCTAAGCTCAGTGAACCCCTGGACGTGCAGGTGGCCGGTGAGAAGCCCTCCTTCCCCAGCCAAGGGAGGGCCGTGGTCCCCCGGCTCCCCCTCTCACACCCTCCCCACCTCCACACATACCTTTGCCAGGGGCCCTCCAGGGAGGCTGGACCCTCACTAGGATGGGTTATTCAGGGGAATTCCAGCTGGGAGATGATCTCAGTGAGTGGTCAAGGCTACGAGGTCTCAGCTCCCTCTTCTCAGCTGCCTAGAGAGATTCTGACCTGTGGCCCCCTTTATTCTCTTGATCCTTAAGGTCAATGGGTCAAGAAGCATTTATGAAGCGCTTACTCTGTGCCAGGCACTGTGCTAACGGTTAATCTCTCCTTGGAGCCTTACGGCAACTCTGGGAGGGAGGTGCTATGATCTGTTTTACACCAAGGAAACTGAGGAAAACAAGGTTCAGTGACTTGCCGGGGTCACACAACACACACACAGCGGTCACCGGTTGTTCGTGTCTGAGCGTCTGGTAAAAGGAGGCCAGAGGAGTGGGGTCTCTAGGGAAGACCGGAAATGGCCGTCGATGGGGGGAACATGGTCCAGCCTGGGCTTTAGGAAAACCACTTCAGTGGGTGAACGGGGAGGGAGAGAACAGAGGCAGGCAAAACCCCACTCCCTCCCCCCCAAGCAGGCTGCTGGTGGGGGTGGGGAATGAGGACTGCATCTAGGACGCAGGAGGGGATGAGCACACCATCCTCTCTGCCCAGCCAAACCCCACCTCCACCGCAGGGTTCAATTCAAGGCGCTGATGTTAAGAATCCCAGTCACCTGGAGAATAGCCCGAGGAGAAGACTAGGGAGGGAGGGCCTGAGGCCATGCCATGGCCTGGGAAGGAGAAGACTCCAGAGGACAGGACAGCTGCCTCTGAAGAGCTTAGAAGAGGGAGAGAGAGGTGACCTAGGGGACCCCTGGGCTGGGTGTCAGGAAAGAGCCATCCAGAGTGGGGACAGCCAGTGGAAGGAGGGACAGAGGTGACATTGGCATTGGGGGATGTGTCCCCCAGACCTCTAAACACAAAGAGGAGCTTGGGAAACCAGAGACAGGATGGAATGAGGGGAAGGGCTCTTCACTTGTCCAGATCTATGCTAGGGTGTGCTCATGCTCTCTCTCTCTCTCTTTCTCTCTCTCTCGCTCTCTCGCTCTCTCTCTCCCTCTCTCTCCCCCTCTCTCCTCCTCTCTCTCCCTTCCCCTTTCCCTATTCCTTTCCCCCCTCCTTCTCTCCCTCCCTTCCCCACCCCTGTCTCTCTCCCTCTCTCTCTTCCTTCCTCCTCCCTCTTTCCTTCTCTCTCTCCCTTCCACACTCCCTCTCTCCCTCCCTTTCTCCTCCCCCTCCCCCTCCTCCCTCCCTCTTTCCCTCCCTTTCTCCTTTCCCTTCTCTCTCTCTCTCTCTCTCTCTCTCTCTCTCTCTCTCTCTCTCTCTCCCTCCCTCTCTTTCCCTCCCTCTCTCCCTTTCCCCTCACCCTCCCTCCCTCTCTCTCAAGGTAGGTTGGGGGTAGGTTGTGATGGGTTTTAAAAGCCAAACAGCAGGTGATGCTGAAGGTGAGAGGCAGCCACTGGAGGGTTTATTTCCTTCTTCCCTCCTGGGACAAGCCCTGCTGCTGTTCCTTTCTGTTCACGGCTCTGTCCCAGCGAGGATGTAAGCACATCCTCTCTAGACTTGAGGGAAAACATCTTCGGAGCACATCGCCTCCAGCTGCTGGTGAGATGACAGAGATGTTGGCCCACCTTCTTGCTCCCTCACTATTCTGACCTCAAAAACCTTTCATTTGGTGTAGCTTAGAAATCGCAGGCATTCACCACGGCAGCATCTCCAGAAACCCTATGGATCAGCCATCTGTCCTGGCAGTTGTGGGTAAAGATTCGTTTCCAGGTTCATTCCGTTGGTGGAGAAGTCCAGGGTATTGTGAGATTCGTCCTTACAGGAGGGAGATTTGTCATCTGTCAGTCCATGACAGACAGCAAGCTTTGGGTGTATTCTTCTAGCCACCTGATCATATCATTCCTTACTAGGAATTTGGTAGGTATCCCCTTTTTGCATCCTGTAGGGATGGGCTCCACAGTCCTTCCCATTTCCTTGTTGATCTACATTGATCACCAAGCCCAGACTTCTTAAAGGTATTCCTTCTGTAGTTTCTGGTGGCAATCACCCGATCCTTTAAATCACCATCAAAAACCCAATGGCATGCTGGTAAATGTTTAACAACCAGCTCTTCCAAAAACACAGGATGCACTTTTAAAGGTTAATCTCCCTTATTCTCATTTCTCTATCCATTTCTTAAGTCTAGCCAGTACAAGCTGGCCCCAGCACACCCCTGCGTTAACTCTTCCATTTACAACAACAAATCTGCACAGCTCAACCATTTGTTCAATGCTTCTGTGCCAACATATTGTTGGGTGTATCCACAAGGATGTTACCCATGGAAGGCCTTTTGACTCCTGTGTTGGGTCTCAGTCATTTCAGACTCCACCCAGAGGTGAGTCACTTTTGGTTACATTCAATAATACATCGAACAGGCACCTGTTATCAGCTGTGATTAATGCTGGGTAAATTAATGTCTGCTTCTTCCCAAAAGGATTTCTGTAAGGTTTTGACCTGTTTGTCATGTATTTTAAGAATGTCTATCCTCTTCCCTCCTTTTATGTGCGGAAGCACAAAGCTTCCTATCACTGCTTCAGGGTGTTGGGCCCAGAGTTTTGTTACCATTATCCATTTTCCAGGTCTGAAAATATTCAGCAAGACTGGTGTGGCTTAGGGCTCTTGCCACTCAGCTTTGACTTCAGGATGCCAGTAGATCTCTGTACATTCAGTCTCAGCCTTCTCCTTGACATCTTCACACTCAGTGGATCTCTCCCAAGGAGGGGGCTGAAGTCCATGATTCCACGAGAACTCTGGACTCAAGCTCTGAACCAGTGATCTTACTCCTTTCTTGGCATACATTGAATCCAAATCCAAATTTGAGGTCAGTGGAGAGAGGCTGCCCGAGATCCAAGGAGCTTTTGGATGGCTTTCTAGAGCAGCTAAACAGCCACATTTCATTCAAGTACATGAGTGATTGGCAAGAAGTGTTGGCTCACCTTTAATTTGGAAATCCTATTTAATTCAATTTAGGAGATTTAAAGCTCGGTAGAACCACACTGGGTTTAGCCCTTCTCCCTGAAACTGGCCATGTTTCCTATTAATTACATACATCTTGCTGGCAATGTGTTTTAAATTCAAAACAGCAAGTTGTCATTCTTAAAACTGCTAATATTACTATTGGCCATGTGACTTCGGGCAAATCCCTTCTGTCTGAGACTGTTTCTCCATCTGTAAACTGAGAAGTGTGGACCAAATTATAGCTAAGTTCCCTCCCAACTCTGAGCCCTATGAAGCTATGAACTCATTTTCTCATACAAAGTAGTTATTTTTCCCCATCACCTTGCCAACCTTCTGATCGCCCTTGTCTGGATATTGGTGGTGTGAAGATAAGCAACACTGAGGCCTCCTCTGTTTGAAATTTCTAGTGGCTGGCAAACATACTTGCACCAGTACATAGGTAGTCGTGGCCCCTCGTCCGAGAGCCCCATGTGGTTTAAGCAGCCTCTTCCCCCATGGGCCACCCGAGGGGCAATTATTTCATCATCCCCCACCCCACAACACTCTTTCCTGGGCTCCTTCGTCCTCATCACTGACATGGCCCCCAAACTATAGAATTATGGACTACTAGATCAGGAAGAGGCCTTGAAGATATTCTCATCCAATCGTCTCACTTTGTAGAGGAAGTAATAGAGTTTTAGATGGGGCAGGACTGGCCAAGATCACACAGCAAATGGCAGTGTGACAATTCTTTCTCCAGGGTTTCATTCCCCTTCCTATACCCTCTTCTTCCTCACAGAACTGTCCTCAAGCCCTTTCAAACTCAATCTGAGGGTCTTAAGGGAGGTAGCAACCCTCAACTATGCCCTTAGGAGAAGGGGACAAAGTTGGAAATGATGAGGAAAGTGGGTCTTCCAGTCCATGGCTGCACCCCTTGGTTCCAGGAGGAGGAGAGGACAGACCTTCAGCTGGCCCTGTCCCTCTCATAGCCCAGAAGCAGGGAGCCAAGAAGGGAGGAGATCAGCTCTCTTTGATTTCCAGGTTTTCCTCTTACAGACCTCTATGAAAAACCCTTCCTGTGGGCAACTCCCGGCCTCTCGGTGCCCCTGGGCGAGACTGTCACCTTTGGCTGTAACTCCAGCGTGGGCTTGGACAAATTCGTCTTGTACCACGGCAGTCCAGAAAATGGATTCAAGATCATTAAGCCCGTGAGCATCAGAAAGAATGAGGCTATCATCTCTCTCCACAACAAAACACAGGAAATGAATGGAAATTACAGATGCTACGGCTACATGAGCAGTGAACCCCATCTGTGGTCAGCGGCCAGTGACATCCTGGTGCTCAGCTGTGGTGAGTAGCCCCCAGGGAATGGAGAGCTAGCTGGGAATTTGCTTCCTGTACTGGAGGATTCTGAGCAGGATGGGAGCCTTAGCCTCTGGTTCTCCACAGCCTCTTTCCCTCTGTTCCCACAGTGGGTCTCTGTCCTGGGTATTGTACCACAATTCTTCTTATCCATGTGGTCCTGGCCTTGGTTGCCCTGGCAGTCTTGCTGACCTAGTCCTGGCACAACCAGAATGGGCAGAATTGAAGCAGGAAACCCAAATCTGAGTAGCTGGAGGAAGACAAGATGAGAGTTTCAAGATCCCTCCCTCCTAAGTCCAGGTTGGGATAACCCTATGTGAAACCAACAATAAAGAGCCAACTGCATGTGCTGTGTGGCCTCTGTGTTTAAGTCAGGGGAAGGAGGGAGCCTTACTAGATAAAAGTCTCCTTACTGGAGGCAGAAGGGTATGGGGAGAAGACAAATGGGAAAGCTTAAGCAAAGCACACAAGAGCTTCAAGATTTTTTATTTCTTTAAAGATTATTGCAAAGCCGTTGACTCAGTTCCACACTCATGGCTTATCCATGAACTGCAAAATTATATACAACAGACTGCTAGGGCATTTGATTTCCACATGGAAAACCATTCTGTAGTTTGAAATATACCAACAAGACAATATTGTCAAAAACTGAAACAGAGATGGAGTCAAGATGATGGAGGAAGAGGAAGCAGGAGCCAAGCTCCTCATTATCCCTTCTTCCCAACAATCTAGGACGTGTACCAGGTCTGTTTCTGATCAGGAAAGCTGAGAAAAGGCCACAGTGAGTTATTTTTCCAGGCATGGAAAGCTGAGGGAGACAAGCAGAAAGGACTGCAGACTCTGGGGTGGGTCTGATCAGGGCTGACATAGCCAGCACCTAGAGATAGAAAGTGAACTGAGACCGGGTAGTAGGACAAGAAACACCAGGGCAAGAAGAGATCTCAGGGGATCCCCAGACTAGCACTAGATGTAGGTCACAGATGCAGAGAGGGATCAGTCACAAGCATGGGCCTTAGCTGTGTGCTGAGCAAGGAACAAATTCCAGAAATAGAGCTCCTGATCCCAGGAGCAGAGCAATGACTCAGTTCTAGCCTTTAGCCCAGCATATATGCCTGCAATGGAATAACCATGGCCAGAGTCCCAGCCCAGAGGAGAGCCAACAATCCAGTCACTCTAACCCCCTTGCTGCAGAGTCACCCCAGAGAGTGAATGAGTCCAGCTCAGTCCAGTCCAGTTCTACTGGAACTCTCAACTATGCACAAGCCAACAGACCCAAACCTGGGTCAAGAATTTGGGAGTACTCAAACCTGGAAGGCAGTGAAAAGACTTCTCTTTCTCTAGATTTTACCACTTTAGCAGGCCTGAAAGCTTACAGGACCCCAACCTGAGCAGCAGAAAGATGGAAAAGGACAGAAGCTCAAGCTGGACATTGTCACCCTCTACCTCCACCCCCAGAGTAAGCAGAGCCTCATTATCAATCAATAAACATTAAGTGCCTACTATGTGCCAGGTACTATGCTAAGCTTTGGGAATACAAAAAGAAGCAAAAGACAGAGTGTCTGCTTTCAGGAATCTCACAACCTAATGGGGGCATAAAGTCCAAAATCTAGAAAGAGGCTATAAAGATGAGCAAATAATGAGTTAATAGGTACCAGGGAAGCTCAAGACACAAACACAGAAGAGAATGACTCAAAAACATCTACAAATAAAGCCTCAAGTGAAAAATGCAACTTGGACACAAAACCAGCAAGAAATTTTAGAAGAATTAAAGCACAAGTTTAAAAAACACAACTAAAAATCATTTTTAAAATAAAATAAGAGTTGTAGAGGAAAAAATTGGAAAAGAAGTAAGAATGATGGGGAAAAAAGATATAAAAAAGAAAAAGGAACAAAACCATACTGAAAAAAATAACTCCTTGAAAATTAGAATTGGCCACTGGAAGCTAATGATTTCATAACACATCAAGAAATAATAAAAGCCAAAAGTCTAGAAAAATAGAAGAAAATGTGAAAAATTTCATAAGAAAAATAACTGCATACCCTGCTGAAAAACTCAAGGGTCAAGTAAGTTGGCTAGGAACATGGCTAGGCAGTGAGGGCGCACCCAGATTCAGTCTCAGACTTTGGAATCTTTCTTTGGTGACAAAGAAGACCAAAACATACAGCCAGAAGAAGTCAACAAAGTCAAAGAGCCTACAACAAAAGCCTCCAAGAAAAACATGACCTGGTCT
>JAQQSZ010011004.1:0-12360 GCA_028646595.1 Phalanger gymnotis
TTTGCTCTGAAGTTCAGGGTGCTGGCTTTTTCCCCTGAACTAAGTGAATGATATTTGTGTGCTGAATTAAAGTAAGCTTGCCAACCCCTTAACCTTGCTCTCCTTATTAAGGCAGATCAAAAGAACCTGGGCTTTCTAGCTGTCCGGCAGCTTTCTAGGTGCTGGCTGTGGGTGGATCTTCCCTCCCCCGCCCTCCACAGAAGCTGCTAGCCAGATTGTGGAAACAGAAGGTTAGTGGTAAACTGTGGGATCGAGTTGAGACTGGTCCAGCCACCAGCCCTGGGGTGGACAAGGTCCTGCGGTAGTGGTGGTGGCAGCAGCAGGAAGCTCCTGAGGCTGCTTCTAGAGCTCCAGCATCAGCTGCTTCCCTAGTTCCTGGCTCATATGGTAGGAGGAGTCTAGTCGTGGATCAGAGCAGGAGTGCAAGGAGCACTCTGTGGGCACAACGGAAGATTTTCTGGCTGTGCCTTGCTTGGACCTGGACTATGGTCCTGATTGGCAGTTCTTGGGGTAAGAGGAGCATTGCTGTGACAGAGCCTGGGGTGATGGTGGAGTAGAAGTGCCTCTGAAAACAGCAGTGTGTGGACCCTAAAGATTGGGACAAAGTACTCTTTATTCAACAAGCAGTCATACAATGACAAAAAGCTCAAGGGTCAAGTAGTTGCCTGGGAATGTTACCAGGCAGGGAAACCAAACTCAGACTCAAGCTCAGACTCAAACACAAACTCTAGATTGCTTTTGTGGTGACAAAGAAGATCAAAACAGACTGCCAGAAGAAGTCAACAAAGTCAAAGTCTACATCAAAAGCCTCCAAGAAAAATATCAATTGGTTTCAGGCCATGGAAGAGCTCAAAAAGGATTTGGAAAAGCAACTAAGAGAAGTACATGAAAAATTGGAAGAGAAATGAGAGAGATGCAAGAAAACCATGAAAAACAAATTAACAACTTGCTAAAGGACACCCAAAAAATACTGAAGAAAATAACACCTTACAGAATAGACTAATCTGAATGGCAAACAAGTTCCAAAAAGCCAATGAGGAGAAGAATGCATTGAAAGGCAGAATTAGCCAAATGGAAAAGGAGGTCCAAAAGACCACTGAAGAAAATACTACCTTAAAAATTAGATTAGAGCAAGTGGAAGCAAGTGACTTTGTGAGAAATCAAGATATTATAAAACAGAACCAAAGGAATGAAAAATGGAAGACAATATGAAATATCTCATTGGAAAAATCACTGACCTGGAGAATAGATCCAGGAGAGATAATTTTAAAATTATTGGACAACTTGAAAGCCATGATCAAAAAAAGTACCTAGACATCATCTTTCAAGAAATTATCAAGGAAAACTGCCCTGATATTCTAGAACCAAAAAAATAAAATAGAAATTGAAAGAATCCACTGATCACCTCTTGAAAAAGATCCCAAAAAGAAATCTCCTAGGAATATTGTTGCCAAATTCCAGAGTTTCCAGGTCAAGGAGAAAATACAACAAGCAGACAGAAAGAAACAATTTGAATATTGTGGAAACACAATCAGAATAACACAAGATCTAGCAGTTTATACATTAAGGGATTGAAGGGCTTGGAATATGATATTCCAGAGGTCAAAGAGCTAGGATTAAAACCAAGAATCACCTACAAAGCAAAACTGAGTATAGTGCTGCCTGGCAAAATATGAATTTTCAATAAAATAGAGGACTTTCAAGCTTTCTCAATGAAAAGACCAGAGCTGAATAGGAAATTTGACTTTCCAATACAAGAATCAAGAGAAGCATGAAAAGACAAACAAGAAAGAGAATTCATAAGGGATTTGATGAAGTTGAGCTGTTTTGTTTACATTCCTGCATGGAAAGATGATGTGTGTAATTCATGAGACCTTTCTCATTACTATGGTAGTTGAAGGGAATATACGTGTGTGTGTGTGTGTGTGTGTGTGTGTGTGTGTGTGTGTGTGTATACATGCACAGAAGGCACAGGGTCTGTTGAATATGAAGGGATGATATCTAAAAAAATGAAATAAATTTAAGGGGTGATAGAGGAATATATTGATAGAGGGAGAAAGAGAGAGATCGAATGGGCTAAATTATCTCCCATAAAAGTGGCAAGAAAAAGCAGTTCTCTGGGAAGGGAAGAGGGGGAAGGTGAGGGGAAATGAGTGAATCTGGCTGTCATTGGATTTGACTTGAGGAAGGAATAACATACATGTTCAATTGTGTATCTTACTCCACAGGGAAGTAGGGGGAATGGGATAAGAAAGGCAGGACGATAGAAGGGAGGGCAGATAGGGGGAGGAGGTAATCAAAAGCAAATACTTTTAAAACAGACAGGGTCAAGAGAGAAAACTGAATAAAGGGGGACAGGTTAGGATGGAAGGAAATATATTTAGCCTTTCACAACACGAGTATTGTGGAAGTGTTTTACATAACGACACATGTGTAACCTATGTTGAATTTCTTGCCTTTCTAGGGATGGTGGGTGGGAAAGGAAGAAGGGAGAAAATTTGGAATGCAAAGTTTTAAAAATAGATGCTCAAAAAAAAGGTTGTTTTTTGCATGCAGCTGGGAAAAGAATATATAGGGGATGGGGCATAGAAATATGTCCTGCCCTATAAGAACATGAGGGGAAAGGGGATGGGGAGGGAGTGGGGTGACAGAATGTAGGAATGACTGGGGAACAAGGCAATCACAATATATGCTGTCTTGGAATGGGGGGGGGAAGGTAGAAATGTGGAGAATATTTGTAACTCAAAATCTTGTGGACATCAATTTTGAAAACTAAAATATTAAATAAAATGAAAAAAGAAAAAAACTGCAAAGTATTGGAAACAAAGTAAATGTCCATTAATTGGACAAATGCTTATCAAGCTGTGGTACCTGGCCATAATAGCATATTATTTTGCCATAAGATATAATTATGTATAATGAGGAATATACCTAATAATAATAGTGGTAATTAGAAAAAAGTATTATATTAGTTAATATTTATATGTGGAAGTAAAGACTTGTTATCTTAAATAAATCATTGTATATTTATATAATGGAAAAATATTATTGCACAAGAATTGATGAAATAGATGGGTTCAGAGAAAACATCTATAAATTATAGCAGAGAGAAGTGAGTAGCATTTGGAGAACAATTTACACAGTGCCAACACCAGTGTAGAGAAAAATAATTTTGAATAACTTTAGAATTCAGGTATATAAAACATGAAGCCAGAAAACTGAATATTAAACATACTTCTCACCTCAGCCAGGGAAGTGATGAACTTAAAATAAAGAGAAAGGATATGAATTTTTTGGCAAAGTCTAAGTGGGAAATTTTTCCCGAAATTCCCTTATAAACCTTTGAGAGTGAAGTACTGAGGGCTCAAAAACCACCTCATGGTATCATGAGCAGGGAGAAAAGGAGCAAAATTCTCATGCAATATCACAAATGAGATGCTAAAAGGAACCACTGACAAGTGTTATCACAGGAGAGGGGTAACTGATATCATGAAAGTGAGGCTAATTAAGTCATGGTATGGAACAAGTCATTTCAAGAGGGAGCAGAGTGGGAAATTTTTACAAATTATGTCATTCAAGGTGGAGGGCTAAATTGGAATAAATAAGGATTTGAGTAACAACATTCTCCCTAACAGTGAGAAGAGACAGGACATTTGGGCACACTGCCTTGAGGTAGTAAAAGTGAAAAGGCAGAAGGAATTACAAGGTTGCTTTAAGGACAGTTGGAACACTCTAGGAGCATTATCTCCACCACATTTTTTTTCCATTTCTTGCCTTCAGGCAGCCCACTGGATCTGACTTTCCAGAGTTTCTCTCTGACCTGTATGGACTCCTGGGATATATAGAGGAAAATAAAATATCAGGCAGGAGATTTGCCATTAAAGAAAGCTATGGCAGATCTCTATTTACCAAGTTTCCTCTCCCTAACACCACTAAACTAAGTAATTTTTAGCCAAGCAAATTCATGTTGGTCTAGATTTCTGTGCTTTAATTTTCTTTCTATGATTTGAGGGAGTAAAAAGATTTAGCTTCATTTCAAGCCACCACCCCCAAAAACACTGACCCCCCCCACTTCTATTACCACAGTGTTTAGAAAGGTAACTTCTATTATATTCTCTTTGTAATTTTTCATAACCTCCTCCTCAACTTCCTTTGAGCAAATTAAATAAATTCAGACCAATACTTTTTTGGGTTAACCATAAGTGTATCTTACTGTTGTGCCACAGTCTGGACCAATTGACCCAGTGGTCTGGTGTCAGATGACTTGGTTTTAAATTCTACTCTGACACTTATTACTACTGTGACCTAGGGAGAGTCATTTAAATTCCCTTAGTTTAAGTTTTCTCATTATGAGAGGTTAGACTAGTTGACCCCAGAGGTCTTGGGGCTCTAGAACAGCTCTAGAACTCAACCAGCCATTTAATGCTATTATCTCATGGCTTATAGCAAGAATGTGAGCATTAGTGAACAACACAAACTTTAAAGGAACAGAAATAATCTTTGGAAGAGATAAATGCTCTTTTAAATATTCACAGAAAGCAAGGATGACTTCAAGATGATCCCTGGAGATTTCTTTTAACATGACAACATTTACATGATAATTTAACATGATTTACATGATAATGTGTTCTATATTTGGAGGGAATGGAAAGTTATACATAGTAGATTTGCAATTTTGTGTGCAATCATCTTTTTCTTATTATACTATGTTATGGAAATGCTTATTTTGTTCTGTGAATTGAATATGAATAAAATTTTTAAGACATCCAATTCAACTCACATCCCAGAGCCTCCCAGTGGTGACTCTACAGGGTCAATCCCCAGGGCAAAGGAGAAGACACACAAGACTGAAGTTCTTCTCCTAGAGCTAGAGAATTTGTGCTGGTTTTCATACCAAGGGAGAAGGAAGTTTGTATGTCTTCCTCCCTTCATTGTTGTTGTTTGTCCTTCATTCTCAAAGAGGACCATGGCATCAGGAATGTCATGCCATGGCTTGCAAGTGAATTGGATTAAAGTGATGGAGGGCTGTGCAGAGTCACCAGACTCACTTTCTCCTCCACAGCCATCTGAGTCCAGTGGCAAGCTTTACATTATGGTGACTGGAGATGGCCCCCTCCCTTCAACAGAAGGAAGAACAGCTGTGACCTCCTTGGGTTAGTCCTCTCTCTGAGCTGCAAAGAGAAGGATCCTCCAGAACTGGTTCTAAACCCCTGGGGAACATTTTATGACACTAAGAATATGCAACATTGATGAGGAGGAAGACAGTATCTGTCCTTCCTCATCACTCCAATTGTTCTCAGTACTAAGAGAATGTTTTTTCTCTGTTCCTGATATTTTCTGAGTCAGCCCTCTCCTATTTTTGATCAAGGAAGTACCCTAACTCTCTCTCATCCTTGATTTTTAATTGAATCTGCTTGTGGGTTACTTTTTTCTCAGTATCTCTGTCCCTGTCCCTTGGCTCCTATGTTTCCTTCTAGGCCCTTGCTTATTTTTAGAATTGGAATACACCTGTTATTTACCTCGAGGGTCAGTCATGTTCCCTCATATCCCTCTTTCAGCTAGAGAAAATTAGGCATTTAAAGGACAGGAGATGTGAAGAAAGCTTGTATCTCTAGAAGAAAATTGTATCTCTAGGCATCATATACACTATTTCTAATATAGGTTCCTTGTATATGGTGGGGACAGTGACACAATTCTCCTTGAGGGGCATGAATTTGCCAA
Source organism: Phalanger gymnotis (assembly GCA_028646595.1). Classification (NCBI taxonomy): domain Eukaryota; kingdom Metazoa; phylum Chordata; class Mammalia; order Diprotodontia; family Phalangeridae; genus Phalanger; species Phalanger gymnotis. The sequence continues at coordinate 5,722 of JAQQSZ010011004.1, forward strand.
GAGGAGGCATCACTCTCCTTACTCAGAGCTCCATGTCTGCCATTACTATGTCTTCAAAAATAGAGCATCTTTGCCCTGCATTTATCTACTTTCTCTTTCTTTTCTACTGAGCAGGAAATGAAGTAGGTCAGTGCTCTTATTCCATGAGGGACAGGGGGTGAAGATGAGAAAGAAAGAATGGGGGGTTGTGAGTTCCATTATGACCTTTCCAAAAACCTAAATATTTTCTTATTAGCCATTAGGTTTGTGAAATCTTGTATAACGCATAGAATCTGAACCGTGTCAATTCTGTATGTTTTTCCTTCCCTGCCACAGGACTTGTGTTTTAATTTTTCTGTCACTGCTTCATAATCTTTTGAAAAAAAATTAAAATTCCATACATTATGTAGAATATAGTTAAATTCTACAAATAAGTCTTTTTCCCAGTTTTATTCTCTTTTGGATATGGATCTAGGAGTGGTATTGCTGGATCAAAGGGCATACTTTTGTGTTGGCCAAGAACTAGAAATTGAGGAGATGCCCATCAATTGGGGAAATGGCTGAACAAGCTATGATATATGATTGTGATGGAATGTTATTGTGCTATAAAAATGACAATCTGGAAGATTTAAGAAAAACTTGAAAGGCTTACTTATGCTAATGCAAAGTGAAGCGAGTAGAACCAGAAGAAAGTTGTACGAAGTAACAGCAGCATTGTGCAACGATCAACTATTCTCAGTAATATGATGATCCAAGTTATTCCCAAAGGATTCATAAAGAAATATGCTATCTATCTCCAGAGAAAGAACTATAGTCTTGTGTTGGTAAGGCAAAATGGACTCCTTAGCACTTCAGGAGTTTGGCTTTTGTTTACTTTGACTGATTCAGCTGTTTCATTTAATCTTGCTAAGTGCTAAGCCCCAGGCCCAAAGCCCTATCAAGTGTGAAACCTGTGTGGGTGTAGATTGATGACTTAAGAGGGGCCAACTTGGGAACCAATTGCCTCTGGTCATTCAGGCAGGACTTGAGGACAGCAGAGGCTCAGCTTCGAGGAGAGGTGAGCCAAGAGACAGCTACAGCTGAAGCTGAAAAAAAAAGCCAAAGCCAAAGCCAAAGCCGAAGCAGGAAGCTGCGGAAGCAGAGCCAACCCGTGTGTGGACCCAGGAGTACGAGCAAGGACTTGAGGCCAGTGAATATGATTTGGTTTAATGCCATCATGCTTTTCTGTGGCCTCCTGGTTACTCTTGTGAGGTGGGCTTATTGGGCCTGGAAGCTTATGATCACAATATTGGAATGGGGAGGCTGGTTCTTGGGTCTGTCACTGTGGAGCCTAAATAAATATTTTGATGTCTTCTACTTGGAGAATTTCTTGTATCTAACGATTCCAAACTGTTCAGATATGTATGTGATTCTCTTTGAGATCATAAATTCGGCCTTCCTACTACAAGTCTGAATGCAGATCAAAGATTATTTTCAATTTTTTTTGTTTTTTTTTCCTTTCTCCTGGTTTTTCCCTTTTGTTCTGATTCTTTTTTCACAATATGAATAATGTGGAAATATATTTACCATGATTATACATGTATAATATATGTCGGATTCCCTGACATCTTAGGGAGGTGGAAAGGAAAGGAGGGAGGGAGAAAAATTTGGAACTCAAAATCTTATGAAAATGATTGTTGAAAACTATCTCTACATGGACTTGGAAAAAACAAAATACTATTAAGTGCAAAATAAAAATAAAAAAATTTAAATCTCATCAATATTTTTCAGTAATGGACTATCTACATCCATGAACACACATTTTGCATACTGAATTGGTGACCAGAATTGGAGTTTGGTAAACATGACATCCAACACAGATCTTTTCATTAAGGTTAGATAAGCTGAATCGTCACTTTCCAAGGTGTCAGCCATGAAGACCACATCAAAAATCTTTTCTAAACGTTTCTCTTATGGCGCCTGCCAACATTACTAGGGAGGAAGTTCTGTTCAGCACAGGAAGCCCAGAAACCAGGGTGAGAGGGCACCTGAGAGGAGCTACTACAACTTCTGTACCTTTAAAAAAAGAATTTAAATCCTTTTTAACAAGTCATTCTAGCAATGTTTACCTGTATACTTTAATAGTTTGTGGACTGTATTGGTCAGTCAGTCACTAGAAGTTCCTCATGTAGTGTCAATTCCTTTCATACTTCATACTTCAAGGCTCAAAAATCCTCTCATGTTGATTAATGAAATTCCTTACATCAACTAAAGCTATAGACATTTCTTTACATTTGCTTACAAGGGATGAATGGGACACTCTTTAGTCCCTACATGTTTAATCTATGCATAATGCATGTGATATTGCTGTATGCATATAATACTGAGAAGATTAAAATGGGTCCTGTATCATTTTATTATTGATCCTATTTACAATTAATTGATTACATCCTATAACTGACTGCTTAGTTATGGTTTTAAGTCTCAGAATTTAGTGCAGAACTAAGGGGACCTGTAATGGGTTAAGTTTTGAAATCCAATTTTCTTGCTAACCACTGCTCTATTCTTTTCTCAAGGAATTCTGCTAACCTTGAGTGCATATGACTTGTCATAAGGGAAGTGGGCTGAAAATCTTTACATCACCAAACAGTCCTTCTAGAATATCTGGTTTGCTGTGCAAGGAATTCTAGGCCATTATCTTCGAACTTGCAAGCTTATTCAACTAATAACCACTTTTTAGTCACAGAGAGGACTGTTCTTAGGCCTCATTCTCAACTTCCAAACGATCATGTTGTTCCCCTATACCTCAGCTATGTAATCAGTCCTGTTGACCTCAAGACTTGATATCATCAATCTTGTTCTGTCATCACCAAAATTTATAAAAGAGGAGCTGTCTTTTCCATGGTGTCTTTGGCTGGAGAATGAGACAGGCATTGACCGATATTATTCTAAGGTTGCCAGCCATGATGATAGAATGTTATCTTGCTTCAAAAATATGTGTCAGTTTACCTTTTTGTTAAAATTAGCTTACAACAATACTCAATGATTTGTTACACTTCATATGGATATTTTTGTTACTAATGTGTTAAAATGTCAGAGAATTTACTCATTACATAAATAACATGGGAATCATGAATAGAATACACTTCAGCAATATGAGAGAGGCTCATTCAGAAAGGAACAGGAGGTCAAATAAGCGACAAGTATCTATTTATTGAGCACTTATTTTGTGCTCGGCACAGTGCTATACTAAGTACCAGAGATATAAAGAAAGGCAAAAACTAATAACTTTTTGAGGAGGTCAGTCTCATTCAGAGAGACAACATGAAAATAATACATATATGTATATATGCATATATATTTATACAAATTATAAATATATGCAGTTCAATGTAATTAGAATTAGAAAAGATTGAGAAAGTAGAAGGGGGGAGATTTAGGTGAGATTTGAAGGAAGTCAAGGGGGCCAGGAGGCAGGGATAAGGGAGAGAAGAATTCCAGCCACTAAAAACACATAAAGTAGAGAAATGGAATCTCTTGTGAAGGGAACAGCAAGGAGGTCAGTGTCACTGGATTGGTGAGTATGTGGAAGGGAATAAGGTAGAATAAGATAGGAAGGAGCCATGCTGGGGAAGGATTTAAAAGCCCAATAGGATTGTGTATTTTATCTTGAAGGTAGTAAAGACTCTCTGGAATTTGGAGAAATAGTCAGACCTGTGCTTTAGGAAGACAATTTTGATATCTGGGTTTAGTATGGACTGGAGTGAAGAAAGTACTGGAGCTGGGAGAACAACCAGCAGGCTAGCATAATAGTCCAGGCTGAGCTGGTAAGAGGCTACCTCAGGGTGGTCGCAGTACCTGAGGAGAAAAGGGAGAGTATACTAGATATGTGATGACAGTAGAATTGAAAGGACATAACTACTTATCAAATTGTGCATGGGGGTAAGGGTGAGAGTGAGCTATTGCAAATGATAACTAGATCCTGGAAAAGTTGCTTCTCCTGGGACACAAGAAAAAAAACAAAAAGAGGCCATAAATAGAAATGGTTCAGATTCACTCTACACCTGTTACTGGATCCAAGCATCTAGTACTCCATGCATCATGAGCTCAACCCCCTTCTGGGCTCACTGGTACCTCCCCTCCTGGTAAGGGAAGTTTCTGTCTGGCCTCACATGCCTTTTCCTCACTGTGTCTCTTGCACAGTAATACAAAGCTGTATCCTCAGTATTAAGGGAATTCATCTGTAGATATAGAATGCTGTTGCCATTATCTCTGGAAATGGTGAATCGTCCTTTCACAGAGTCTGCGTAGTACGTATTACTTCCACCAGTGTTAATTTCTGCAACCCATTCCAGTCCCTTCCCTGGAGCCTGGCGGACCCAAATCATGTAGTAGTCACTGAAGGAAAATCCAGAACATTTGCAGGAGAGATGCAGAGAGCCTCCAGGCTGTCTCACATCTCCCCCAGATTCCACCAACTGTACATCGCACTGGACACCTGCAACACAAAGACATTGCATTAAGGTCAGTGGTCCCACTAAGTCACTATTTCATATTGTCTCTCCTTCTCTATAAAACTACCTTGGAAAATACTCAGAAGGAAAATCCAATTCAGTCTAAATTTCATGATGAGGTCCTAGGTTAGTCCTCTAGGTCACAGAGAGCTTGAGTTTGTCTCCCAGATGTACAGGTACAGGTTTGGGGCTGCTTTTCATCCCAATAGGGAGGGACCCAATTTACATATCTTGCTCTATTCAAAAAGAGGAAGAACAACTTCCTCCCAGTGAAAAGTCTCTTTCTTGAACTTCAGGGAGAAAGCTCTGCTAGAGCTGGTTCCAAAACACCAGAGAATGTTGATGACTCTGACACTCCCAGAACTGATGGTTTTGACTCAGTGTCAGTCATCCCACATCACTTCAGCAAGTGGACCACATGTAGTGCTGTGTCCCAAATACATGTCTAATCAATCTTAATCCCATTTCTGATTGTCAAAGCTCCTAAACAATCTTCCATTTCCAATAACTAACAGATTGAATCTGTTTTATGAATCTCTTTCTTCTGAGTGTCTCCTGTCCTGATCCTTGGCAATCTACTGCTTCTTGAGCCAATTTTTGCCTCCTTTTCCGAGGATTATATTTCACCTAAATTATGCACCTACAGTCCCACTAATGCTCACCCATTGCCTTTCTAGGAACAGCTCATGATCCTTATTTCACTCCTTTAGGTAGATAAATTGAGTTATGAAATTCACAGTTCACAATAAGAAAATTACAAATCTCCTGCAACAAATACCTTGCCTCTCAGAAAGACATCTCCTGTTTGACGGGACAGAGAAACTATTATTCTCCGTGACACTGACCTATTAGTCTGATTTATTGTAAAAGTATGGCTGAGAGTTCTATGAAATGATCCTCATATTTCAAGTGCTATTCTCATCATCCAGAATATCTAGCTCTGCTGCCACCTGCTGAACATTTAATTGTATACTCAGGAACAAGTTGCCATTTTCATTTCCTCGGTTTTTTTTTTTTAAAAGAGATATTTATAATTTCAGGGTCCTTATTCTTTTAAAGATCTACATCTAGAGTTCTTTCTGAGATCATCATTTTTTTCCAGAATTCAACTCAGTGGGGGAAAAAATACAGATAAAATGCCACCAATCCCTCTCTTAATCACCATTATAGCTATGGAGTTTTCATCATAAAGCAGGGAGTCTGAGCCATGTCTCTTTGTTTTCTCTCCTCTGTTATTGTTATTTCATTTTGGGTGGTTGCTTCTTACTCTATTATTTACCAAGTTAAGGGTAACATAATCAAACAGACTCGTGAACACAGTTCAATGACTATACAAGAGAAAAGCTTAGATTGGTACTGTTGAAGTGCAGAGTCCTCAAATCATTGTTTCAGATATGCTAGCAGAAGAGTCTTAGCTGTTTAGGCTTTTCCCATTTCAGACATTAAATGTCTATGCAAATTTAAAGAAATGTTTATATTTTTAACTCTCTTAGTTAACAAGAGTAATTTTAATCAACCTGAGAGTACTTGGGGTCCTTGCTCATATGATGAAGGCAACTGATGCCATGTAGCTAAGATCTAGATTAGCCATGTCCCTTGGGTTGATATAAAAAAGCAATCTAGTCCAGGTCTGTTTTAAACAGAGGGACAGTTGTCTCTGCTCTCAGGAGGTGAGCTAAGGAGAAAAGCAGCCCCAGGGAATACAATTGGAAGAACTGCACAATGATCAACTATAACTAACTTAGCTATTCTCAGCAATTAGAAGATCCAATACAACCATGAAAGACTTATGATGAAAAATAATATCCATTCCCAGAGGAAGAACTGAAGGTGTCTGAATACAAATTGAAACCTTACATTTTTTTCTTTCGTTATTTTTCTTGAGGTTTTTGTTTTTGGTCTATATTTTCTTTCACAACACGGCTGTTATGGAAATGTTGTGCATGACTACTGTAGTAGGAAGGCCGAATTTATGATCTCAAATATAATCATGTATATGTTTGAATGGTCCAAAATCGCAAGGTATGAGAGATTCTCTAAGGAGAAAACAACAAGAAATTTATTTAGGCCCCACCGCAGCAGAACCTTGAACCAGCCTCCCCATTCCAACATCTTGACAAAAAGATTCCAGGCCCAGAAAGCCCATCTCACAAGAGCAACCAGGAGG
>JAQQSZ010011005.1:0-12359 GCA_028646595.1 Phalanger gymnotis
GATTTTCAGGGCGTCGTTTTGGGTATGGGTGTTGTTCTCGGTGGTCGCCGTATGAGTAAGTCTATTTTTTAAGGTGTTCTTTTCTTCAGTATTTTTTTCTGTATTTTTTGGGGGTCTCCTTTAGCAAGTCATTGACTTGGTTTTCTCGCATCCTTCTCATTTCTCTTCCCAATTTTTCCTCTACTTCTCTAACTTGCTTTTCCAAATCCTTTTTGAGCTCTTCCATGGCCTGAGACCAGTTCATGTTTTTCTTGGAGGCTTTTGATGTAGGCTCTTTGACTTTCTTGACTTCTGGCTGTATGTTTTGCTCTTCTCTGTCACCAAAGAAAGATTCCAAAGTCTGAGTCTGAATCTGACTCTGTTTTCGCTGCCTGGCCATGTTCCCAGCCAACTTACTTGACCCTTGAGTTTTTCATTGGGGTATGACTGCATGTAGAGTAAAGAGTACTTTGTCCCAAGCTTGAGAGGATGCGCTGTTGTTTTCAGAGCTATTTCTATACAGTCAGCTCTGCCACAGCAGCACTCCTCCTCCCCCACCTGGACCTGACTCAGATCTTCAGCAGGCTCTTCACTCCTGCTCTGATCTGCCACTTAATTCCTCCCATCAGATGGGCCTGGGGCTGGAAGCAACTGTAGCTGTAGTTCTGTAGCTGCACCACCCTGGCTGCCCCAGGGGCGGTGGCCCAACGGGGAACTCCTTTTACTCCCTGCAGCTTTTCCCACTAACCTTCTCTGTTGTCTTTGGTGTGTGCAGGTTGAGAAGTCTGGTAACTGCCACAGTTCACTGATTCAGGGCGCTACGGCCTGTTCTGCCCAGCTCCTGGTCTGGTTGGTCCTGCCACTGCCCATGCTGGGCTCCACTCCCATCCACTCCCAGCTCCGTGCACAAAAGACCTCACCCAGAGACCATCCAGGTTGTCCTGGGCTGGAGCCCTGCCTCCCTCTGCTATTTTGTGGGTTCTGCAATTCTAGAATTTGTTCAGAGCCATTTTTTATAGCTTTTTGGAAGGACCTGGCAGGGAGCTCAAGCAAGTCCCTGCTTTCTAGCTGCCATCTTGGCTCGGCCTCCAATATACCTTTTTTTCTAATGCAGCCTAGAATTTCATAAGGTTCTGGCAACATCATTACACTCTTGATTCATTCTTATTTAACCAAAATTCCTAGGACATATGGTTGCTTGTTGAACTAATTTTTATAAAGCTAAATATAAGACATTACAATTACCACTGAGTTTCATCTTAGTTTCAACCTATAGTTACAGCCTGCCAAGATCTTGCTTAAGCTTGTTTTTATAACCTATTAATGATGCTTTCTAACTTTATGTCAAATGCATATTTGACAAATATGCCTTTTTCTATACTCAATTTAAACACCAAGAGTTAGAAGTCAATTGTGCCCCTTTTGCATGCCTTATTTTTTAAAAAATACAATTAATTTTCTTCTTCAAACGGAAACGATTTGATAACCTTAGGAAGGAGCAAAATAAAGGTCCTTAACAAAGTTAATAATGATACCACATGACAACAGAAAAGAGACTAGATAAAATTTAGTACTTTTTCACAACATGCTATCCACCTCCCTGATAGTCAAAATGACATTGTGATTGATTGTCCCTAATTTAACATGAGAGAAAGTAGATTTCTCCAAGGCGCAAAAATGATGCTGGATACATGCTTCAGAAAACCCTGATGGGATGCTCTTCAGTCATCAGAGATATGCTACTAAAAGAAATCTCATCCTTCTCTCTGTTTGCTTTTATTCTTAAAGTGTAACCTCCATGGACTTCCAGTTATCAGTCTTCACTCTCCTACCTTTGCCTGAACTACTCCTTCATACTTGGAACAGTCTCCCTTATTCACTTCATAAGCTCTTAATAATTAACAGATTCAACAGAGTTCACACACAGCAGGTTCTTAGGTAGGCTATCTGGGCGTCTTTTTAAAAAAATACATTCACATATAATATGGATAAAATACATAAAAATAATCCATACTTCATTTTCAGGTTGTTATTTTAGTCACCTTCAAATAAAATTTTTAAGTTCAAAACTAAAATTTTATAAAGTTCCACCTGAAGAAATCAGCAACTCATAAATTCCAAGGGACTTTTGCCAGACAACATCAGCAGGACAAGAGCCATTTCATTTCCCATTTAAAACCATGCACATGTGCACATCGGGGCAACAGACAGCTACTATATTCAGTAACAGGATGATGAAAAAAAAAAAGCAACACCATAAAAGGATATCAGTAGATCATCTTCCTTCAAACAAATATGACAAGAACAGTGAGCTTCAGTTTCCTACAGTCACTCTGCCAAGTATCACTGCTTCACAAAGGACCTAAAAATCACTAATAAGTAAGTAGAAAATCATTGTGCTTTATCAATTGTTTAGGAATTTTATAAAGCTAATGCTTTTGAAATATTTAGTTTCTCAAATAACTGGAAGTGAATTTAATTCACTGGCTAGCTACATGTGCTTGCATGAAAATGTTATCATACTATTAATTTGCACCCTTGCTGCAAGGGAAGTAATAGATAGTACTAATAACCTTTTCCTGTTAACACAGAACAGAAAAGACAGAGAAACATACCAAAAATGTGTTTGCTGCTTCTTCTTTTTTTTATTAATCATTACTGCTTAATCTCTGTACCTATATAAATTGATAAACTAATACTGTCTTAATGGGTAAACCAATGAAGAAATATGATATTAAATTGATGTTTTAGGACATGACGTGAATTATGGACTAAGAACTAACCTTTGAACTTCCTTACTGGAGGAAGAAAGTCTTTTTAAAATTAATATTCAAAGAGTGTCATGATGAGTTTAGGACAGTGATTTTTCCAAGATTCTTTTTCTATTTAGGAATGTAGTTAAAAGAGTTCTTTCCCAAAACATGAACTCTTGAGATCCATTTAAGTTATTTTCATGCCTTTTAAAATCAATCCTTAAAACACTTAAGCATTATCAAAATGCATATATTCTTCTAAAACAAAAACCAAACTTACTTTTTCTCTTATATTTTCCTCTGTTGTTACTGAAGTAAAAATATTTTTGGACATTAGATTAAATATTTTTCTCTCTTCCTTTTTAATCTGATTTATCTTAATTGAAGAGAATATAAGAATTTGAGGCAGTAAATATTCTGGATTTAGCTTTCTAAATAATTTTATCTTTATTAATCAAATTAATTCTCTGACTTCTAATCTCTCTGTGTATATTACATAGCCATATCAAATAAAAGAAACCAGAAAAATTCACTCATTCTTCTTCACTCTGAAAACATTGTATATAAGACTCTGCATTAGACACTGAGAGGTTTGCAAAGTTGAATAAGAGATTGTCCCTGCCCTCAAGGAGTTTATAATCTAGTAGAGGAGATAAATGTAACAAAGAAGATTCAATATAAAATAAGAACAGTAAGTGCTAAGAAACTGGATTAGGCTTAACAGGAAATAAAAGGATAAGCTGGAGCCTCAATAGAATCTACATAAATGACCAAGACTTGTAAAAAGATCTTTAACTAGTATCAGCCCAAAGGGAATAATTCCTGGCAAGCAAGAATATGTGGGTATGTGTGCCTGTGAGTTTATGTTTCAGTAAAGAATATCTCAAAGAGAGAAAAAAGGAAAGATTAAATGATCAAGATTTTTAGAATCTCCTTGCAAAGAGATATCTTAAAGAATATCCCTATATAGGAAGATTGTATGTTTTTAGCAATAGATAGATGTGATGCTTTAGCAAAGTAAAATCAAAAGATGTTTTTAGACACACAGTAGATGCTCTGTAAATACTTGCTGATTCTCAACTTAAATGTTTTTAGCATTTGTTACTGCTGCACACAGAAAATCCCAATGGCCCTAACAGTAAGAATTTCTAAGTTGCTTTCATCAAAGATTTCATGTAGATGTATGGAGAGCACAAGATAAAATCTAATTAGGGACCTATACTCAAACATGCTAGGGGTATCAAGGACCATCCACTTCAGAGATTTCTGAATCACTGGGATAACCCAGCACGGCCACTATCTCCAGGAGAGTTCTGTCTTCCATTCTAATCTGTGGTCTCCTACCAAACTTCACGTGCCCTTCTCTGACTATAAGAGACTGTCTGAATTATGTTTTTACCATTAAGGAGTTAACTATTTAAAAAATTAAATTTGCTTACAAAATCTGCTTACACTACCTGTTATTTAATTCTTTGTCTTCTGGCTAGGTAGTGACTATAAATCAAAATTTGAAAGTGTTTCTTGACCTTAAATCATAATACGGTTTGGGAGTAGAAATATAATTAATGGCAATGAAAGTGATTATCTTCAATGATATCCCTGTAGAGTATTTATAATGTCTCATAAGAAGTAAATATGTATAAGAAGAATTTTCCTCTTAGAAAGTATACAAGGTGAGAGGAGGAAAAAAAAAACTATCTATATCAAATAGCCATTATTGGATAAAAGAAAATCTCAGCCTGAAAATTAAGCAAGCCAGATTCTTGTCTAGCTACATAACCTACAGTGCTTGGGCAAAACATAGAATCTTTCCAAACCTCAGTTTCTATGTAAGGAAAAGAGAAGCATTTAATATCTATGTCTATTTGGAGGGAGATTATACGTAAGCTAATGGGTAGAAGGGTTTTAAATGAAAAAAAAATGTGTAATTAATATGTATTGAAATACTCTGAACTTAGATCATAAGATTATATAAACACTAGTAAAATCAATAAGGAATCTTTCTTACTATACTTACTAGACACTGCCACACTACAGATCACATCATGTCCCATGTATATGGCATCTCTTTTATGAGATAAGTCTGCAACTCTGATAACAATGTTTGGCCACCACACAAATCAATTGTTTTGGTCATAAATCATTAAAAACTTAGTCTAATAATCTGGCATCATAAGTACAAGATGGGAGAGGGTTGGCTACACAGCAGTTTATCTGAAGAAAATCTGGAGGCTTTATTGGTCTACAAGTTCAGTATGCAGTGCAATACAGCCATTGTAGTCCCAGGCTTCTATTGAGAGCACGGTTTTCAAGAACAAGATGACAATCCTGCTAAACTCTGCCCAGGTCAGACCACGCCCGGAATACTGAGTTCAGCTCTGACTGACACAGCTTAAGAAGAGCATCAATAAACTGGATAGTTCCAAAGGAAGGCAATTACGATGGCAAAAGGCCTTGAGTACATGCTAGATGACAATCAGTTGAAGAAAATGAGGATGTATCTAAACAGCTGTCACGCAAAAGAGCAATTAAGCTTGCTCTGTTTGGTCCCAGAGGGCAGCACCAAGAGTAATGGGTGGAAGTTCAAAGAAACAAGTTCAGCCTTGATGTCAGGAAAAATTTCCTAACAATCAGGGCTGTCCAAAAGTGGAACAGGCTATCTTAGGGAGCAGAGCTTTTCCCCTCTCATAAGGGTTCTTCAAGCAAAGGGGAGACAACCACTTGTCAGGCATGGCACAGTGGAAATTCCCTTTTTGAGGATGGCATGGACTAAATGCCCACTGAGATCCCTTCCAACTAAAATCCTGTGATTCACCTCATCTATGCTAGAGCACAGAATGGTTGTAATCTGCATTAATGGAGAGAGTATCCAATCCTGATGAAATCACAGATCCTGAGGCAGCTGCGTGGTTCAGTCAATCAATAGAGTGCTGATCTTTTAAGTCGGAAAGAATTGAGTCTAAGTCCTGCCTCAGACACTTAAAAGCTGTGTGACTCTGGACTTGAGCTCAGTGTGCCTCAGTTTCCTAATAATAGCACTTAGCTCACAGGGTTGTTTTGAGGATCAAATGAGATAACATATCTACAATGCTTTGTAAACTTTAAAGAGCTATATAAATGCTATCATTAAAATAGAAATTAAGAGTAACTCTTTAAATTTATAGAGTGGTTTCCTTACAACAACCCTAGGAGGAAGGCAACATGGATCTATTTGATGGGTGAGGAAGGGAAGATTTGGAGGGGCTAAATGGCCTGCCTGTAGTCAAACAATGACTAGGTGCTGGACAGAGCTAGCACCTGAACCCAGCTTTCAGATTCCTGGTCTAAAGCACTTTCTTGGAGGCCCAAGGCAAGCATCATATTGGCATTCTGCTGTATTATTACATATACTTTAATAGCATGTGACAGCAGGCCTTCACTTATTTTCCCTTTTTGTGTTAAGGTTGATCAGTAATTTGCATACTATAGTCTCAGCTTTATAAGAAAGAAGTAACAAAAGAATCAGTAAAGAAGAGAAGAAAGAGAGTAAGGGAAGCTACAGACTAGTCTAACTCCATGCTGATCAGGCCATATCTGTCATACTGAGTTCCTTTCTGGGTGCCACATTTCAAAGGGATGGTGACAAACTGTAATGACAAATGAGGAAGGCCAGGATGGCAAAAAGTCTAGAAACCATGCCATATGAGAAATGGTTGAACAAAGTAGGAAACTTTATAAAAAAGAGAAGAATCAGAAGGAGAATAAGAGTTGTCTTCAAATATTTAAAGGGACAAAATATGGAAGGAGTAGCATTTTCCTATGTAAATCTAGGCAGAAAAGCAAGAATCCAGAGACAGAAACTAAAGGGAGATTCATTTTGGCTCATTGTAAGGAGAAATGGAACTGTCAAAACTGGAATGCATTTCTTTCTGAAGTAATGAATTTCCTTTCTCTGGAACTGTTCAAGAAGCAGCCTGACAACCAACCGTGCGTCAGGAGCTATGCAGGTGGAGATAGGGATAATTTCTCAGCTTCTTTCTAAGTCTGGGATTCTAGGAAATGCAAATTTTCCTACTCAACTAGGTGTTTAACAAGACAATTTATTGATATAAAACATTTCATATTCAGCTTAATTCTTTCCTCATAATAAGCTTTCATTTCTCGAAGGAAAAGTAACAAATAGCGTCCTGTGACGCTTCAACTTCGAATCAGAGGACACAGGTTCAAAGGCTGCTTTTGCAGCTATGTGACCTTGGACAAATCTCAACCTCCCTAGCTCTCAGTTTCCTCATATGTAAAGTGAGGAAGTTGGTCTAGCTGTCCCTTGTGGTCCCTTCAACCTTTAAATCTACAGTCCTATGAAATGTAAAATAGAAACATAACTAACAGTGCACTTATATTGAGAATATACTAGATATAGGGCATTAAGACAGGTGACAAAAGAATGGAAAGGAGTTTTTGCAATAGGAAACTTATTTTTCTCCTACTGTTTTATTCTATACCTGACTGATTTCAGAGGTAGACTGGTAACTAGCTGCAAAGTGACAGGACGACTTATTTTTGGAAAGAAACAACTAGGCCTTAATAAAGAACAATGCTGCTACTTCAGTGTTTGCTGTATGTCTACAGACCAGAGAAAAGAAATCTCTGTAAGATATGGCAGTTAAATGCGACTTCAAAAGTCTAATCCATCTACTAGCTCTTTAGTCTCAGAGAGGTACGTCCTCACTGGAATGTTATTTTTTCCTGAAAACATTCCCTGTATTTTTTCATAAGATAAAACTATCGGTCAGAAAGAATTCAATGTGAGAAATGAAGAATCACCTAGTAAACAGTATGAAAAACTGATTTAATTAAGTAGCCTCAATTTGTCATTATTAATGTATTTGAATTTCATCTGACTGTGGTCAAGGCATTCTGCTAAATGCTGGGGACACAAAAATAACACCTGATCTCAAGGAGCTTCCATTCTATTCGATGGGGGTAGAGGGAGGAGATCAGTGGCATGCTACCAGGACAAAACACAGAATCCAATGGATAGAGAACCGTTTTGGTTTTTTTAACCAACTTTGCCAATAAATTGACAGCAGGTAGCCTGTCACCTAAGTCATTTAACTTCTTGTTTTTAGGATTCTTGTTTACAAAAGGTGTTAAGGTTTTTACAGGGACATACAAAATATCATGGGCCATTCTACTAAACAACAAATAAGGAAACTTGATGTTGTTAAATTCTCTTCTTCTATTGAGCCATTGGATGTCACTCAACTGCCTCAAATGAAGGAGAAGACAGCCAATGGAAATATTTGACAAATACCAGATCTTAGAAAGCCAGGTAATTAGAGCAGGAGCTGATGACAGATCCCTTTTGCCCAACAGGTGTATTGTGCTCAAGGGAACAGAAGAGACTAAGACTTATTGCTGCAAACTGATCAGCATACTCTCTGTCACTTTCTGTACTTCCCATCTGTCCCACAATCAAATAAACTTCCTGTGATTCCTATTGCACCTAATTTTCCAAGTTTCTCATACCTTCCTACTAAGCTTTCCTCAGATGGAATTAGTTTCCTCTTCTCTACATTGCTCCCAAAGAACAAGTCAAAGAACCAAGATTATACATAAACAAAAGAAGTTTGATTTTTAAAAAGTAATCATTATTTGGTAAGAGACAAATATAACCTGTGCCCACAAATCTGATTTTGTGCTTCTGTCTTTTCAAATACATGTTCCTTGAAATTTCCTTGCATGGCACAATGTTTCAAATCCTTAGAAAGCTGGCTTTTCCTAGTGTGTAAGCTATAGCTGGGCAGGGCCAGCCTCAAAGGGAGCGTAGCAGGCCTATGTGATATCATTTCATAACTACCTGGGGAAGAAAGAAAATCACCTCCCATCAACTGGATTTGCCAGTTCGAGATAAATTCTTTTAATTTATGGTTATGATTTCTGCTGAAGTACAAATATATCTGAAAGGGTAACATTAATAGCTGCTGGTCATTTGAACCATGGCATAAATGAATAATCTCATTAGACCCTATGATTGGAGGGTGGAAAGAAAGAATATGAGGGCATCAAGAATTTGTTGCTGTTTTTCAGTCACTTTTTCAGTCATGTCTGTGACCCCATTTGGGGTTTTCTTGGCAGAAATACTGGAGTAATTTGCTGTTTACTTCTCCAGCTCATTTTATAGATAAGGAAACTGAGGCAAACAGGTTTAAGTGACTTGTCCAGGATCACAGAGTAAGTGTCTGAGGCCAGATCTGAACTCAGGAAGATGAGACCTCCTGGTTCCAGTTCTGGCACTCTATCCACTGTGCCACCTAGCTGCCCCTATTAGGAACATAAAGGGAGATAAAGAATGGGCCACTAAAGGCAACAAAGTGCACAGAATTCAGACATTGCAGACACAAAAGCAAACTACTGACTTCATAATTTACTTTAGAAAGTTTTTAGAAAATTAGTGTTCCAGTTGGTGCAGGCCTAGAGTAAGTTTCTAAATGTGTTAGTATTTTTTAAGAGCATACATTGAAAGTACACATGCTCAGAAGCTGTTTCCCCCAAAAAACTATTTCTAAGACATACATTACATTAATCCTTAAATAGTTTCTTTTAAATTCTAGTAAATTAAGTTTTTGCCTTTTCTTTTCGTGCGGCTACAAAGATTATGTCACTTCAACACATCTGGTTATGCAAAAATGAGATGATAAAATCAGAAAAGATGTGAGCAACTCTATTAACCATTACCTACCAGACACACACATAGATAAATATGCATATACAGCTCCCCCAACCATAGAACATTTACTTACAAACAAATAATTCTACAAATGCTTAGCTTGGGGAAAAATTTATGTTTTCTCAGACCAGTATACTGAAAGAAGTGATTTGAAAGCAACAAGCTTTGGTAAGGAGGCAGAAATGACATTTGCCACCTTTTTGTTCAAGGAGACATTAGATTAGCTATGGATAGTTTCTACAGTCTGTTGGTTAGAGGGGGTTCTACTCCAGTGGAGAAGGTTGTTTTAAGGTACAGAAGAAATCTGCAATTTCCATTAACATTCTTACCAGCCTCCCATCTGTCCACAAGCCCAAGAAAAATGCACAGGTCATGGTGGCTATTTCTTCTTTAGCTATAAAGTACCATGCCCACAACAACACTTGCACATCCTCAGGAAAGAATAGAGTCTTGAGAAAATGTTAGGGTTTTTTCCTATCTATTCAAAATTATAAGGTACCATACCTTCAAATTCAACTTGGTGTAGTCTACCTAAATACATGAATTGTTCAACAGATGCACAATTAGGAGTATCTGAGAATAAATTAGATAAAGAACAAATTCAGACCCATGAAACAGTGTATAAACATGAATGACTCAGAACCTAGATAAGGGTCTGGAGGGGGTCAATCCCTATCAAACTTCAGGCAAACTGTTTTGAGAAAAACTGGCATTGGGTGAGCTGATTTGTTCTGTTTCAACAGTACGTTAAATGGCAGGATTCCGCAGGGAAAATTGGACCATAAAAGTATCTACTTTCTTTTGACTTTTTAAAACTGAGAAATGTGGAAAAGTATACTATTTCTGCTTCTAGTGGACAAAATGTTTTGGGTCAAGCTTAGAAGTTGAACCTATATTTACAGTAACAAATGACAACCTGGGCCAAACAAATGTTTAGCCTTGATTCCTATAACTTTCATTTTCTCAGTCACCGTAATAACGATTACATATATATATGACATATATATATATATGTATGTATACACACACATACACACACACACATATATAAAGCTATCAGACTAATAACGATAATGCTCTTTTTAAAAGACATTTCCCTGGAAACTAAGTTTTGAAATACTTTATAAATGATAACATGAATAAAGGGTGCTGTGGCTACAATTTTTAAAAAGCAACATTTTACTCAAAAATGAGAAAGGAAGTTCAAATTTTCATAATGCCTTTTCCTAAACTACACGCCTTGTTTGGATTCTTAATGCCACCCCACCAATTTCCTATTTTCATTTCCTCAATATATCTTGCATGTACCCTTTCCCACCAAATATACATGTTGTGATTTTCTCATCACTTTACTTTTGTTACACAAGATATAACTGCAACAAACATTCATTAAACACCTACTACTAAGCACTATTTTAAGCAATGGGGAAAATATGAAAGTTATATAGGACACGTTGAAGTCCTTGGTTTTAAAGAGCTCACTTCCTAGTTGAGAGATATGTCGTAGACAAATAACTAGATTATAGAATGGCACAAGTTCAGGACACATCAGAAGGGAGGCATAGATCAAGCAATACACACATTTGGAGATGAGGAGAATCATTAATGATTAGAGAAGAATTTGGCAATCTTTCATGGAAGAGACTGCATGTAAAGTAGCTTCAAGGATGGGTAGGATTGTTAACAGGTCCAAATTGGGGGATGTGTTGGGGACATAAATACAAGCAGAGTAAACATTAATAAAGGCATGGAGGTGGAAGAACCCAATTTGTTTAGAGTGTAGCCCAAATAAAAGGAAAGGTATGAATGTGCTGAACCCTAAAGGCACTATGGGTGTAGATGGACCTTGGTGGTGGTATTTATGAGATGCTAGATATAAAGTGAGTAGTATCGTTGTTAGAAATAGTGTTCCTGCTAATTCCTCGGTCCCCTTGAGAAAACAGATCTTGTGTACAGAGGTTCTCCTGATAAATAAATGGATTTCTTTCAGAAATAACTGCAGGGAATTCACGACTCCGCCATTTCTTCAAATACATGCTCCTCTGGTGTCTCTTAGTGTTTTTCCCTTTTCCTTTAGAACTTGAAAACACCGCCTTTGGTTTATCATGAAGCTTTGAGGCTGCTTTTCACACTTTTCTGACACAAATCAGATCATTGTGGTAACCCTCATAGTCTTCTAAATGTATGACTAATTTCATTTCCTGGCAGTGATAGGCACCACATATTAAAAATGTCCAACTGAAATTCAGCTTAAACCATAGTTCTATGCTTGCCTGAGATGTAGGGGGCTTCGCATATCATTTTATTTTAATCACACAGTGATTCAGAAGGAAGGAGGGGAATTTCAGACCAAGAAGCCAGTGCTTTCTTGACCATAAAACAGGCTTGGTCTCATCTATATTGATCTACTTCTCTTGCCCAGGACTTCCCCAGCTTTTTACTATTGTGGCAACATGAATTTTTAACTTCAGACCCTTTTTTTTTGTATTTCTTTTTTTTTTTGCCTCTTGTTTCTTATTTAATATATTTAGTTTTCAGCGTTGATTTTCACAGGAGTTTGAATTACAAATTTGCTCCCCATTTCTACCCCACCTCCCACTCCAAGATGCTGTATATGCTGGTTGCCCTGTTCCCCAGTCAGCCCTCCCTTCTGTCACCCCAATACCCTCCCATCCCCTTTTCTCTTTCTTCCTTCTAGGGCAAGATAAATTTCTACACCCCATTGCCTGTGTATCTTATTTTCTCATTGCACGCAAAAACTTTTTTGTTTTTGTTTTTGAACATCTATTTTTTAAAATTTTGAGCTCCAAATTCTCTCCCTTCTTCCCTTCCCACACACCCTCCCTAAGAAGTCCAGCAATTCAACATGGGCCACATGCGTATCATTATGTATAACCCTTCCACAACACTCATGTTAT
>JAQQSZ010011006.1:0-12359 GCA_028646595.1 Phalanger gymnotis
TTTCAAGGCATCTTCTCCTCATTGACTTTTTGGAGCTCTTTTGCCATTTGAGTTAGTCTATTTTTTAAGGTGTTGTTTTCTTCAGTATATTTTTCAGTATTTTTTTGGGTCTCATTTAGCAAGTCATTGACTTGTTTTTCATGGTTTTCTCTCATCCTTCTCATTTCTCTTCCCAATTTTTTCTCTACTTCTCTAACTTTCTTTTCCAAATCCTTTTTGAGTTCTTCCATGGCCTGAGACCAGTTCATGTTTTTCTTGGAGGCTTTTGTTGTAGGCTCTTTGACTTTGTTGACTTCTTCTGGCTGTATGTTTTGGTCTTCATTGTCACCAAAGAAAGATTCCAAAGTCTGAGACTGAATCTGGGTGTGTTTTTCCTGCCTGGCCATGTTCCCAGCCAACTTACTTGACCCTTGAGTTTATCAGCGGGGTATGACTGCTTGTAGAGTAAAGAGTTCTATGTTCCATGCTTGGGGGGGTGCACCAGCTCTGCCACACCAGCACTCCTCCGTCCCCAGGAACCCCCAACCCAGACTGGACTTAGATCTTCAGCAGGCTCTTCACTCCTGCTCTGATCAGCCACTTAATTCCTCCCACCAGGTTGGCCTGGGGCCAGAAGCAACTGCAGCTGTAGTTTTTAGGTGCCCCACCTCCACTGCCCCCGGGGCGGTGGCTGAACAGCAAACTCCCTGTCCCCAGCAGCTTTTTCCACTAACCTTTTCTGTTGTCTTTGGTGTTTGTGGGTTGAGAAGTCTGGTAACTGCCACAGGTCACTGATTCAGAGTGTTAGGGCACGCTCCTCCTGGCTCCTGGTCTGGTTGGTCCGTGCCACCCACGCTGGGCTCTGCTCCACTCTGCTCTGCTATTTTGTGAGTTCCGCAGTTCTAGAATTGGTTCAGAGCCATTTTTTATAGGTTTTTGGAAGGACTCGGCGGGGAGCTCATGCTAGTCCCTGTTTTCCAGCCGCCATCTTGGCTCCGCCCCACCATTGCTGATTTTTAAGAGAGAACAATTTCACTAGGGCAAATAGGAGTCAAAGAGCAGATTGGAATGAAAGGAATTGGAAAGAAGACGGAGAGTCATAGCTACAGAGCAGTTCCTTCAGTTCAGTCTAGTACAGCAAGGTCTCCACTCCTCTCACCACTCTGGCTTTCACAGAGGGCCAAGGAGTCCCCTCGAGTACTCCATTAGAAACCTCTCTCCAGGATGACATCAATCCAGTAACGATGCTCTACTGGTACTCATAGTAATCATTTTAAAAGCGCCATATAAACATGAGTTCTCATCAGCTGGGTCTTGCCATTCAGACAATATGGAATCCACCAAGGCACCTTCCTATCTTACCAGTCTTCTTATACCTTACTCCCCTCCATATATTCTATAATCCCGTGATGTTGGTGTCCTGGCTGGTCCTCAAAGATAGTGCTCTATCCCCCAAAACCCAGCATTTTCACTGATTGTCACTTATTCATAGAACACTCTCCCCTCAGCAACATTACCTAGATTCCCAGCTTCCTTTCAGTCTCATCTTCTTCATGAAGCCTTTCCCAACCCTCCGAATTCATAGTGTATTTTCTCAGAAGTGATTTCCAATTCTGGTTTGTATGTAGTGGCTCACATGTTGTCTCTCTCATTAGACTGTGAGCTCCTTGAGAGCAGGGACTATTTTTTTTTTTGCATGTCTTTGTGTCCCTAGTGCTTAGCACAGTGCCTGGCACATAGTAGGAGTGAACTAAATGCCAGTTGACCAAATGACTAACCAACTTGTACTGTCATCTAGTCTACAGTCTTGTCTCCAACAGTATCATAAGAGCCTTTTGGATCAAGTGAGTTATCCCCGACCTACAGCATCCTTCTAACCCACCAATCTGGTAACTTTGTTAAAAAAAAAAAGTGAACAAACAAGACCTGATTCATGCATTCTAGGAGCATACAGTGAAGAATTACCTCTGTAAGTACTGTGTAACGGAAGGCCCTGAACCAGGAGTCAGGAGCCCTATATTCCAGTTCCAACAAACCCCCACTAATTCATTGCTGGGTATGTTGCTTCACTTCACTGTGTTTGGTTTTTTTTTTGTTGTTTGAAATCTATAAACCAAAAGAGTTGCTTGAGACCAAATATAAATATAGAGCAAATCAGTGATGGACCAGTGGGGATTTCCCAGGTAGAAAATTCAGTGTCTTTTAACATAAAGATATAAGTTGTGAATCCCTGCAAGGCAGATGGGACTTTCACCAGGGTCAGAGTTGTGAAAACTTGAGAAGACTTTAGGAAACTGTGGCTTGAGACCGGAAAAGGAAGTGAGAAATCAAGCACTATGAGTTCCTCCACCAACAATGGGCTGAGGAGGCCCCAGATGACAAGAGCCTGAGAGCAACTACAACAGGCTTGGAGAGAAGGAAGATGTGGCTTAGTTTGGGACTGCAAAGGAGAAAAGGTACACCACTGAGATCAACAGTGATTAAAGCCAAAGAAGAGGGAACTGAGAACACAGCAATAAGAAGTCTGGGAAAGGGACTAACTATATAATGGTTTAGACAGGCCAACGGCACCAAGAGGCTGTTCTTGGAACTTGCCTCGGTTGTAGATAACTTATATCCATCGTACCATCCCATCATGCCACTCTGGGAAGTTTTGTTGCGCAGCTTGGTAGTATAGTGAACTAGTTGTGCGTGACCCTGGGCAAGTCACAGCTTCTCTCTCTCCCTCCTTCCCTCCCTCTCTCGCTCTCTCTCTTCCTTCCCTCCCTCCACCCTTTTTCCACCTCTACCTCCCTCCCTCTTTCTCCCCTTTGTGTTTATCATTATCTCTGTCATTAATTCAGCCTATATGTTATTTAACCCAACATGTATTTACTAGGCACCTCCTATGCCCCAGGTATCATGCTACAGTCTGAAAGTACAGTGACAAAAATGGAATCCTTCTGACCCTCTGAGACCTTACCTTACCATTCTGGTGTCCTAAAATTCACATAGCACCTTAGAATTATGAAGCATATTTTATCCGTTATTTTGTGCCTCCCACATCACAAGCACTTGATTTAAATCGCTTGCATTAAATTTGATGCTCACAGTAACTGGCAGGTATGGGTAGTACAAGTCTTCTCGTCACCATTTATAGATGAGTATGAAAGGTACAGACTTTGGGACATGTGGAAGATAGAATGTCCTGACATGATATGCCTCACAGGGTTGTGAAGAGCCAGAGATGACTGAACAACATGAAAGGTAGAGAGGAAGAAAGGAGAGCTGGCCTCAGAGTCAGGAAGACCTAGTAGAAATCTTGCCTTTGACATCTACTGACTGTAGGGCCCTGGCTAAGTCACTTAAACAAGCAGTGGGCATCAGAGGCAAGATTTCAACCTGGGTGTTCCTGATTCTGAGGCCAGGTCTCCATCTTCACTCTATAAAGACAGTGCAGATTGAGTGCTATTTATTGGTGGAGGCAATTTCCTCACCAGGAGTTCTTTACATGGATGAAAATCATGATTCCAACCTCCTTCCTTTTCTTCCCCACAAATGAGGAAAATGAATCTTATAGACAGAATAACCTAACACAGGTTTGGAATCAATACCAGGAAATGAGTTTCCTGATTCCAAATGTGATGCTCTTTCCAGGACACCAGGCTCCCTATGGATTTGCAGGCTAAACTTATCTGAATGTGAAAGCTGATGGATTGTCCAAGATGGAATTCCTGAATCCATACTGGCCATACCACAAATTAACCTGGCCTTCTACACACAGCTCACAGAAGCCTCTATCCTGAAATTCTCTTTCTCATCTTTGTAGGTAAAGAAAAGTGTAGGATTGTTATTAGCCTCAACCGACAACTGTATTCATGGTAAAGGTTCTTCAGCCTAGAATCAGGACCTGTCCTTGCTTTGCCACCTATGAGCATGGGCCATTGATGCACTCGTTGAACCTTTGTGAATGCCAGTTGTCCGATCTGCAAAATGAGAATTACAGTACTTACAGGGTTGTTTTGAGCATCAAGTGAAATAAGGCAATGGAGAGACAGTGTGGTATAATGAGCATTTAAAACTGGAAGACCTGGGTTCAAATTCTGGCTGTGCTCCTTACTACCTATGTGACTTTGGGAAAGTTACCCTCTCTGCCTTAGTTTTCTCATCTCTATAATGAGGGCATAAGAGTATATGATCTCTAAGGTGCCTTTTCACGCTAAATCTTTCATCTTTTGATGGAATTTCTAAACTTTAAAGTGCAATATAACTTTCATTTGTAATCAGATAGTTGGAAATAAAATCAAATCTCTCTGAATACCTTAGTTTAAAAAAAAATGGTACTCATCAAGCTAAAAAATTGACCTCAGAAATAGCTAAAGTGTATTCACAAAAAAAAACATGCAGGAGGCAACATATACCATTTCCTTTGTAGAAATGTAAAGTAGCTTATTATTTTAAAGCCATAATGTGGAGACAGGCTTGCTTAGGGCAATTTTTTTTTTTAAACAAAAGTTTATGTAGAGTGTAAACTACTGGGGGAGTTGAAAGGGACCCAAAAAAGAAGATATGGGGCAGAATCATTGTTGATTTTTTTTCTTTAATCATGACATAATGTTCCAGGGAATTTATTTAAATAAAATTAAGTCTTTCATCTTGGGAGTCTGGTGAAATAAACAAATGTGCTTGGGTTGTTGGCTGCTTCTCTGGCCACCCTGATGATGGTTAATGGTAGGGAATACTAAATTAGTGATTATGAGTGTGTATAGCTAGGATTCTTCTTTTTTTGTTGGAAACTTATGGATCTCAGGGCACCACAGGAATGTTCTGTTGCTTGGAAGTGGTTCCTGTGCTGCTTTTCGAGATGGAGAATTCTATGGATTTGAGTGACTGGAAAATGGTGATTGTTTATCTTAATAGTCCTTACCTGCACTTAAGTCCTTTGGGTAGCAGTGCTGAAAATAGGGCCTTTCCTTTCCTCTCCTCCCCTCCACTCCCTTTCCTTCCCCTTCCCTCCCCTCTTCCTTCCTTCTTCTCTAATCCTTTTTCATCTTTTCTCTCATCCTCTCTTCTCGAATCTCCTATAATCTCTTCTCCTTTCCTCTCATCTCCTCTAACCTTTTCTCTTTTTTTTTTTCCTTTAACCACCCAAAGCTTCACACCACTTGTCTTTGTTGGAATTTGTTTAGCAATATTGCTGCCTGTAAACCCTTCTGCGTCAGAGACTGACATGCCCATATGATTTATGGCAGTGATTGTCAGTAACTTTTGAAGCCCATCCAATTTCAACAGTCAGGCTCTCCTTCTTGTCACATAGCACATTTGATGAATTTTCATGATCAGTTGACATGCTTCATAATTGTCAAGACTTTGATTGAGATGGTATTTCCGAGAAATTGTGAGGAAGGAAAAAAAAAATATAGCCCTCCGCCCCCACCTCACACCTGCCCAGACAAAACTGCTTTGTATAACTTCCGCTTTCTGAGCATTTTAACCAGACTGAGCGACTTTTTGCTGACCTTGTACTTCTTTCTTCTCTCACTTTAAAACAGTCTTTAATTTGCATTTAGTAGGTTGTTTTGTTTTGAGGCATTTGGCTTTTTTCCCTTGATTTAATTCAAACGTGTTAGAAGGTACATTTTTCCATGTTGATGTTTAAGAGAAAGGACCTATAACCGCTCCCTGTGGAAAAAACATTTGTGGCATATGTGGAATGATATCATGGCCAAATTTATAACTAAATAAGGATTTAAGCCCCTACTGTGTGCCAGGGACATAGAGGCTTGGGCGGGGGGAGTTCCTGCCCTCTAGATGTTTGTATTTCTTTCTATTATCTTAATACCTGGCATGTATATTATCTTAATACAAGGTGTGTGTAGAACAGTAATTCTTAGCATTTTTTTGTGTTATGGATCACTTTGGCAATCTGATGAAGCACCTATGGATTCCTTCTCAGAATAATGTTTTTAAATGCATAAAATACAATATATAGGACTATAAAGGAAACCAGTTATTGAAATAGTATGTGTGTACACACACACACACACACACACACACACACACACACACTCTCAAGGTCTTTGAAAACCCTCTAGGTTAGTAAAGCCAAAGTTTCTTTGGAGAGTCCTCTTTTCCACTCTCTTCTGTTCAGTATGGCAAGTCAGAAGTGACATCAGTGACATCACCATGGGCACCTTTGACCAGAATAAGAGGTGGGCATGTGATATAATTAGAACTGTGATCTTAGGCAATTTACTTTAGCTTCATTCAGCATCAGTTTCCTTGTCCAGAATGAGGTTAAACCGGATGATCTTAATTTTTTTTTCCCCAGTCCCTATTTTTCTATTCGTGATTTCATTTGACAGTTTCAGGGCCATCTGCGGCTGGCATTCAAACTAGAAAAGGAAGTCATTTAATAGTCAGAGTTTTCAGTTCTAGTTAAGGTTGAAGTGTCCCTATTCCTTTTGTATGATGTCATTGGTACCCATTTTTCTTGATTTGAGATTTGGAGGAATTAAGTATAGGACATACTGTTTTCTTATATGACTCCAAATGGTGTTTGCAAGGCCACCTTGAAATTTTCATCAAATCTGCTGGTGCATGATTGCCCTGTAAATTAGCTTTCATGTTGCCTTTTTTTTTTCCTTTAGCTCAAATAATCTAGCTTGGACCGGTGTCATATACTCAAGGGTGTTATGGAAATAATTCCATGGATTGGAAAAAAGAGAATTATTGGAGAAAAGAAAGGAACCATTGAATTTGGGGGGAAAACCTTTTGAAAGTAAATTTAGGTGTGCTATATTTCTTGCCTTTTGATAGAGATGAAAATTGGGGATTTCATCAATCAAGTATATATGTATATTGCGCTTCCAAGAAGTAAAAAGAAGAGAACTGATTACAGGAAAAAGAAAGTTGTAGCTATATTGTTTTTACTCCATGCAGTCTTCTGGAATTCTTGGTTTCCTTCTTAACTCAACTCAGGCATCAATTATATGAATGAAGCCTTTACTAATTTTCTTAGTTGTTAATACCCGCATTTGTATTTACTTTGTGAACATTTTATATGTAGTTATGTATGTACATATTGTTGTCCTCCTTGGAGTGGGACCTGTAGGCCAGTGATTGCTTTGCTTTTGTCCGTTTCTCCTTAGCACAGTGCTTGGCCGTAGTAGGTTTGTAAATGCTTGTTGAAGTTCGATTTCATTCGTTCAGCTCAGACCCTAAGATCGCTGGGCCTGGCTATCTATCCCCTGAACCTTTAGGTTTTCCATTGCACTGAGGCTGAACTCTATTACATGTGTTGTCTCCCCCTATTAGAGTGGTAATGCCTTGGGAGCAGGGGTTGTCTCAATTTTTCTATTTGCTCCCCCAGCACTCGGCACAGTGTTTTATAACACAGTCACATAACCATTCATTTATTTCCTGCTTTGGGGAAGAAGCATTCTGGATGTCGGAAGAGTCAGGGGCTCCTGGTGTATTTCTTTCCAAACTCATAGTCTGTGGCTTTAAATATCAAGGGCAGCATTTGTCCCAGAATCAGGTCAAGTTTAATCCTGACTGTGTTAGAGGAGGCAAAAGGAAGCCTGCCCAGAGGTGATTTTGCGGGCAATAGTCTCTTGGTCAACTCTTCCAATAGCGTGACTTTGGTGTCCAAGAAGCTTTCTAATTCAGCTTGACAATAAAAAGCATTTTTTATTTGGTGTTTAAGAGTCAGCCATCATTAAACACTGTCAAGAAAATTCTTGGCTGATAAAGAATATAAAGTTAACAGCGCTTACTTTATACACATGCCATCTCATATGCTCGTGGATTTCTCTCTTAAAAATAAGGGTGATTTTCGTCTGTTTTGAAAGTATTTTTTTTTGAATTTTGAATTTTTGAAATTTGAAATTGACCTCCAGCGTTATTATCTAGGCAAGTATCTAAAAGACAGAATTAGAACAGAATGATAGTAAACAGAAATAGTTGAGATTTTGTTGGATCTTTTATTTTTTCTTACAGATCTGTGATGTCGTCTGTTTAGAGAACTCCTGGTAAGAAAATTCCCTCCACTAATGTAGCTCAGCCTCTAATTTATGACTTATGATTTTTGAGGATTTGAGCGACTTAAAACCCTTGGCCACATAATTTGCACATGTTGGAGGCAGTGTTTAAACCCAGAACTTCCTTTTCCCTCTCCATTATGGTGTCTTTCTTGTTATACCTAGAACATTTTAATTGTTTCTGCTTACAAAGAATTGCTTTCCAGGAATTAAAGTGACCTGGCTGCAGAACCTTTTATTTACTTTTTGACTGGGTTCATAATACCAAACAGAAGAGCCTCATTTAAATCCTCTAATCCCCTGTCTCTCTTTCCCTTGATTCATTAGACTTCGGAAGTTCTCGAATGTCAGAATAGTCCTCGGGTGCCAAGATTTATGCCATGAATGTGCATGTGTTGAAAATACTTAGCAGCTTATTTGACTCTTGCTTCCCTTTCCCTCCACTCTTTCCATGTTCACTCCATTATTATCACAGGGTATTCCTTTTTTTTTTTGAAGTATGTAGTGAAAAATCACTTGGTTCACTACTTTTTCCCTTAACCTTGTTTGGTTCTACCATCAAAATTGTTGAACAGCGTGAAAGAACAACAGACTTTATTTGATGTTGTTAGGTTAAGCCGTAGGATCCTAGATTCCCAAATTTAGAACTGAAAATAACCTTTGAGAACATCTAGACCAGGCGTATTTAACCTGGGCATTCATGAGCAAATTTCAGGGGTTCTAGAACCTGAATGAGAAAAAAAATTACATCTTTATTTTCACCAAAAATTTAGCATTTTCTTTAATTCTGAATGTAGGTAACAAAGCAATAGTGACATTAGCAAGACCTGTGACTTCCTCACCAAGAGAAATCACAGATATTACAGTTGTTGAAGCTATTTTGATTTTTTTTACGCTCATCTTATATCACTGCTTCAAAATTACTGTTGTAGGGGCAGCTAGGTGACGCAGTGAGTATAGCACCGGCCCTGAAGTCAGGAGGACCTGATTTCAAATTCAACCTCAAATACCTGACACACTTACTAGCTGTGTGACCTTGGGCAAGTCGCTTAACCTCAATTGCCCTGCCTTTCCCCCTCCAAAAAAAAAAAAAAAGGAAAAGACAAAATTACTGTTGTAATTAGACTTGCTACTAGCAATAGTGCATGTGATCATAGTCTTTCTGACTATGGTGGGACTGTGTGAGGAGGCTGGCCACCTTTCCAGCCATTCTGAGCCAATTAGTTAATTGTTCAGCCACCAGATCATAAAGGTGCATGTTCTTGTATTGGTAACCCAGAAGTTTCAGTTGTTTTCTTAGTATTCTCTGTCTTCAGTTTTTTGTTGATCAATATATGAAAGGAGGTGAATGATTTTTGTTGTTAAAGTTTTACAAAACTGGGAAGCTCATATGAGGAATTCTTAACTCTCCATAAGGTCGCAAAGCCTCTTGTAGCATGTGTAACTAAAACGTGCCTGTATTTTAAATGTATTACTATTTAATGCATTAATAAAGAAGCACATGCATTACTATGTCATACATTTTAAAAGAAATGTTTTGATAATTATTTTATTATAGCTGGTTTTCTTTGTTATCCTATGTATTTTATTTTAGGCATTTAAAACAATTATTCTGAGGTGTTCATAGGTTTCAGCCCCCCCCTCTTCCCCCACAAAACAACAACAGAAAACCCTAGAAGGTTAAGAACTTCTGATCTAGACCAGTCCTGTCATTTTACAGATGAATAAACAGATTTGGGAATGCATAGCTGGTCCTTAAAAGGAAATATGGTATCGTGTCAGAACTAGATAATTTTCTCAACATTGATAATACATGATAGCTTCCCAAAATTATTTATTTATTTATTTTTTGGTTTTGCTAGAAATTATTACCATTTCTTACCAGGGGCTTTTAAGGTTCTCACTCCTTCCCCCCATCCCCTTCCTATATATACAAGTTATTGGTTTAGGGCCTTGGGTGTTGAAAGTAGGGGCACACCTGATTTCTTTTTTGAAATTTCAAAGCGCACCTGAAGGTGTCTTTTTGAGCTCTGGGGCCATGTACGTATGGAATGTTAATATTTATAAGCATACTCCCTTCTCCTACATCCTCTGCCCCCTTCTCTTCCCCAGTCCTCCTCCCAACAATCTTAAGTGAAGGCTAATTCATTTAATTCCAACCTGTCTGGATAAGTTAAGCCTATATGATGAAAATAAGTGTTGTACCAGAGCCTAAAGGGCAAAATTCTCTAAGCATCCAGATCTATCACACTAAGAGAGAAATGGTATTTTATATATAAAGATTCGTCATGGAATATGCCATCTTCCTGGCTCTCAGCTTTCCAAATTTCCCTTCTTTTTTGTCATTGAAATTCTCTGAAATTCTACCTTTGCCACTAAGTTTTCCAAGATGACAGAAAGGGGGGCGATTTTTCCCTTTCTACACTCCCCCTTTTCCCATTCCAGACTGTTTCTTGTTCCTATACCCTGGCCCTATATTCTCATCTTCTGTTTTTATAGATTGTGATACCAGATACCTCTTGTGTGTTACTGCTTTTTGTGTAATGTGAATCGCGTTAAATTTTATTTCTGTGACTATACTTTCACAATAATCCCCAGGGGCTGATTTGCTTGGAAATTTTAATGAGGAAATTAATTTATTTCATTTTCAGTAATCCTCTGGGTTTTTAAATTTTAAATAGAAAAACTCTTATGTAGAACCTGAATCTCCACTTACTAAACTAGACTGAGAAGGACATCTCAAATGCTGAAGGGGTGTGTGTGTGTGGGGGGGGGGACAGAATGGGAATGCTCTTTTCTGACATTGTAAAGCTTGACTTTTTTTTCCTTCAGTTTTTGATACTGTTGATCCACAGGAAGACCTGGATATTTTCTCCTCTCTGGCTTTCCATGACACACTTCTCTCCTGGTACCTGTTGAATGCTCCTTTTCAGACTCCTTTGTTGGATCTGAATGAATTCATGTCAGTACTACTAACCGTAGGTGTCCGCTAACCAAATAGTACAGAACACTACTAGAGTTGATGCAGGACAAAGATATAAACATGGCAGTTTCAAGAAGGATCTTAGATAGATTTGAGGATGTTCAGTCCATGATGGCTTTTCGAATGGGAGTAAGGGGCTATTTCAGCAATATCTCTAACCATGGAGGAGGTCATCAAAGAAGGAAACTGCTATGCTGTGCAATCCTCACTCCAATCCATCCTCTGTTCAGCTGCCAGTGATTTTTCCTAAAAGCACAAGACTGACCAGATTGGCTCCCTGCTCTGTAAGCTCCAGTGGTTTTCTCTTACACTCAGTATCAAATCCTCCAAAGTTCTTCTTAACCTGGCTTTTTCCTACCATTAGAGCTTTCTTTTACTCTACTTCCCTCCATGTACGTGGTGTAGCTACACTATCTTGTTATAATTCATCATCAACTATAATTTATTAAATGTCCACTATCTGCTGCAATTCACACGTGACAGTCTCTCTGTCACTATGCCTTTTGTATGACTGTCCCCAATGCCTGAAATGCATTTTTTCTCCACCTCCTCTCCTCACCTTCCTTGACTTTTTTTTGAGTCTCACCTCAAATCTCTCTCAAGCCTTCCAAGGAAGGCCTTTCCCAGTTCCCCTAAGCTACTAGTATAAACCTTCCATCTACTCTATCTTATAAGCACTTATTTATTAGCTTGTATCCTCTACGTGCATAAGTGCTCCTTTAAGGAGTATTTGCTCCTTCTTTTGTATCTCCAATGCTTAGCGTGGTGCCCCATGCTTAATACTTTTTGGTTGCTTGAAAGTACCTTTTTTATGCTAGTTGTTTTTTTTTTTTATAACACATACTCATTACTTTCTCCCCCTCCCCCCCTCTCTCCCCTCCTCCCCAGTCTAAGGCTGTCTGTCTATATATACTCTTTCTCTCAGACTTCCTTCTTTCTTTCTTCCTTTCTTTCTTTTTCTTTCTTTCTTTCTTTTTTTCTTTCTTTCTTTCTTTCTTTCTTTCTTTCTTTCTTTCTTTCTTTCTTTCTTTCTTTCTCTTTCTTTCTTTCTTCCTTTCTTTCCTTCCTTTCTTTCCTTCCTTTCTTCTTTCCCTCTTTCTTTCCATCTTTACTTCTTTCTTTTCTTCTTCCTTTCTCTTTCTTTCTTTCTTCCTTCCTTCCTTTCTTTTTCTCTTTCTTTCCTTCCTTTCTTTCTTTCCTTCCTTTCTTCTTTCCCTCTTTCTTTCCATCTTTACTTCTTTCTTTTCTTCTTCCTTTCTCTTTCTTCCTTCATTCCTTCCTTTCTTTCTCTTTCTTTCTTTCTTTCTTTCTTTCCTTCCTTCCTTCCTTCCTTCCTTCCTTCCTTCCTTCCTTCCTTCCTTCCTTTCTTTCCTTCC
>JAQQSZ010011007.1:0-12359 GCA_028646595.1 Phalanger gymnotis
AGGGCAACCAGAGTGTACGCCATCTTGGAGTCGGGGAGGGGGAGGAAATGGGGAGAAAATTTGTAATTCAAACGCCTGTGAAAATCAATGCTGAAAACCAAACATGTTAAAAATAAATTAAAATAGAAAGAGAAAAAAATATTTTAAGACTTGCAAAGCACTTTAAAAATACCTCATTTTAAACTCAGAATCTACCTCTGGAAGGAAGGTACTACTATTATCTTTGTTTTATAAATGAAGAAACTGAAGCAGACAGGTTAAACGTCTTGCCATTGACTGTCTGAGCCTGGGTTTGACCTCAGAACTCCTGGTTCCAGGTGCAGTACTCTATCCGCTGTATCACCTGCCTGTGAAATTAACTATTGTTGCTGTCCTTTGTGTTATTAACATTTTTATCCATCTTATCTTTTTCAGCGATGGAAGTGATCCTGGGACAAGTTGCTATACACCTATTGTTTTTTGTTATTCAATGTTTTATAAACGATTGTTGGGTAGATGAAATAACTGCTTTTGGTAACTAAATAAAAGTTTTATGAAGATGTAAGCTTGTCCTCTTTAAGCTCATTGAAAGCACCTTCTGAACAACTCCAGTAGCAGGTAGAATGAGTGATGATACATAGCCTCATCAGTCTCCCACATGGTTTTGGTTTCTTCCATTTGTCCTTTATATTTTGAAAGCTTTTCTTTCCTTTAGTCTCATGATTATCAGTGGAGACATATGTTAAAGCATTGTTCTTAAATTTTAATGGATCAGTGTTATATCCAAGTGGCTGTGGACAACAGGCAATGGTGTGTTGGTAAATGCTTAATACCAGCCAGGGGAGGGGGCATACCTTTTAGGGGGTATATGCCTTATAGTAGTATCTTTGAGTAGAGACTATTGAGGGGCTGGTTTAACTTATCTTTCAGTTTTTGGATCAGCAACTAAAACAACAATGCTTTAGTCTGCTTTCTCTCTCCCACCACCCTTCCAACAATTACCATTTTCCTTTTTTTTTCTTCTTTGCTGATCTAATGAGTATGGGGCTGAAAATCTCAGTTGTACAACTTTCAATCCTATTAAAAACACTAGAAAACACAGCAATAAGTGGAGCCTTTTCTTAAAATAAGTTTGTATCTAAAATCAAAAACAAGCATTACCTATAATGAGAAAAAACTAGAAACCTCTCCAGTAAGATTAAGGGTAAAGCAAAGATGCCCATTATCACTCCTATTATTCAATTTGATACTAGAAATGTTAGCTTTAGGAATAAGCCAAGAAAAATAAATTGAAGAAACAACAATAGGTAATGAAGAGACAAAGCTAACATTCTTTGTAGATGATATGATGGTATACTTAAAGAACTCTAGAGAATCAACTAAAAAACTAGTTGAAACAATTAACAACTTTGGCAAAGTTGCAGGATATAAAATAAACTCATATAAATCATTAGCATTTCTATATACTACCAACAAAACCCAGAAAGAAAAAATAGAAAGAGAAATTCAATTTAAAGCAACTATGGACAGTATAAAATACTTGAGAGTCTACTTGCCAAGATAAACCCAGAAACTGTATAAATACAATTACAAAACACTTTTCACAGAAATAATGAAACAAATAGAGAAATATTAATTGTTCATGGGGAGGCAAAGCCAGTATACTTAAAATGACAATTCTGCCCGAGTTAACTTACTTATTCAGTGCCGTACTAATCAAACTATTAAATAATTATTTATAGAGGTAGAAAAAATAATTACAAAATTCATCTGGAAGAACAAAGGCTCAAGAATAATGAGGGAATCAATGAAAAAAAAAGACATGAAGGAAGGCAGCCTAGCAGTACCAGATTTCAAACTATATTATAAAGCAGTAATCATCAAAACAATCTGGTACCAGCTAAGAAATAGAGTGGTGAACTAGTGGAATAGATAAAGTACACAATATACAGTAGTAAATGACCATAGCAATTTAGTGTTTGATAAATACAAAGACCCAAGCTTTTGGGAGTAAGAACTTACCACTTGACAAAAATTGCTGGAAAAACTGGAAAGCAATTTGGTAGAAACTAGACTCAGTCCAACATCTCATTCTATATATCAAGTTGAGGTAAAAAAGGGATAAATCATTTTGACATAACGAGTGATAATCATAAGTAAATTAGGGGAGCATGGGAAAATGTACCTGTTAGATTTAGGGATACTACAGATATGTTTACAACCAAATAAGAGATAGAGAGGATCATGGGAAGTAAAATGGATAATTTTGATTGCATAAAATTAAAAAGTTTTTCCACAAGCAACACTAATATAGACAAAATTAGAAGGAAAGCAGGAAACTGGGCGGGGGGGGGGGCGGGGTGAGGATTTTACAGCAAGTCCTTATTTCTCAAATATATAGGGAACTGAGCCAAATTTATTAAAAGAAAAAAAGAACCATTCTCCAATTGATAAATGGTCAAAAGATATGAACAAGCTGTTCTCAGAAAAAGAAATCAAAGCTGTCGATACTCACATGAAAAAAGTGCTCTACATAACTATTGTAGAGAAATGAAAATTAAAACAACTCTGAGAGACCACCTCACACCTATCAGATTGGCTAACTTGACAGAAAAGGAAAATAACAAATGCTGGAAGGGATGGGGAAAAATTTGAACACTGATGCACTCACTGTTGGTGGAGTTATGAACTTGCCCAACCATTATAGAGAACAACTTGGAATTATGCCTGAAGGGCTGTAAACCTGTGCATACCCTTTGATGCAGCAATGACACCACTAGGTCTGTATGCCAAAGAGATTAAAGAAAAGGGGAGGAGATCTATTTGTACAAAAACATTTATAGTAAATTTTTTTGTTTTGGCAAAGAATTGGAAATCAAGGGATTACCCATCAATTGGGGAGCAGTTGAACAAGTTGTGGCTTATGATTGTGATGGAATATTATTGTTCTATAAGAAATGATGAGGGGGATGCCTTCAGAAAAATCTAGTAAGTCTTATATGAACTCATGCAGAGTGAAGTGAGCAGAACCAGAACATTGTACACAGTAACAGTAATATTATACAATGATCAACTGTGAAAGCCTTGACTACTCTGATCAAGACAATGACCAAGACAATTCCAAAGGACCCATTATGAAAAATGCTATCTACCTTCAGAGAGAGAACTGATGAACTCTGAATGCAGATCGAAGTATACTTTTTTTTACCTTTTTTTTTCTTGTGTGTGTGTGTGTGTGTGTGTGTGTGTGTGTGTGTTCTTTTGCAACATGGCTAATGTGGAAATTTTTTATAAAAGAAAACCCAAGTGGTTTTACTTTGTATTTCTTTTTTTTTACATGCTTGTGATACCCTTCATGTTTTCTTATTAACTTTTTTTTTAAATTCTGAATTTAATTAACAACATATACATCCTTACATATATATTTTCTATGCAAAGTTGAACAAAACTGAGATTGTGTGTAAATGTGAATTTCTACTTCATTTCTAAATGGACATAAAAGCTTCATTAATTATTAAAGCTAAATATTAAAATGGATCTTAAAGCTTCATTTTTAAAAGGATATAATAAACTTAACATGTTATTATCACAGTTGTACTTCTTGTCCACGTTTCCTTCTAAATATCCTTCAGGTCTTTTTTGTACATTGTTTTAAAAACTGCTTAAATCACCCTCCTTTTTCTCCTTTTTTTTTGGAACCTCATCACTAGCTCCTCTCTTCCTCATATTAAAAACAAAAAAGACAGATATAATCATTGTAACAAATAAGCATTATTAAGCAAAACAAATCCACACATTTTCCATGGCCCCAAATGTATATGTGGTTCTGCACCTTCAGTCCAACATTTTTGTCATCAGTCCTTTGGAACAATGATTGGTTGTGTTTTAATGCACAGGGCTATGTACTTTTGCTCCTAAGTGGAGCATCAGCCTATCTGTGTTGAAGAGAAACCTCCTCACATTGACAGGTCTTCTGTATTTGAGAGAGTTATGCCCTTTTTCTCTCTCCTTATTTTTAAAAGTAATTTCATGTTTTATGCCTTAGGCTTTCCTCCTACAGGAAGAATGTATACTTGGCCTCCCTCCTGGTAGAAGGAGCTGGTTGGACAAAAGGTCAGCTACAGGCCTTATAATCTTCCAATTTTTAGCTTTTGGGAGTAAACTTTGCATGCAGTGAAGTAGTCAGAGAGAAAAGAATAAGTGGAACAGTGCCCAGCCTACTAACTGGCAGTTTTCAGGGAACCACCCATGGCCAGAATCATAACATCTATGTACAGAAGAGCAGTGTGTGGCTTAAGAGAATCTCAACAGCCTGCCTCCCTCCCTGTTACTCATTCTTGGAATACTGTCAGTGCTACATTAAACACTCTCCTCCTGTATACACATTACCTTTCAGTCAATGGTCTATGTGTTAAATATAGGTGGGAGGGTGGGATGTAATGGAAGAGGAAGCCAAAAGGGGGAAGGTGGGGAGGGGAGAGGCATTTTTTTCCAAAGAGCAATAACCCCCAAAACATTTTTAGGAAAAGGAAAACTAAGGAAAGAGTTATGAAAGGATGTTTTGTAATTCTTACCTCTATCCTTTGTCCCCTCTTTATTCTGACTGCTTGCTGGCCCCAAACTGTTCTTTGTGTATTATGGCTTTCTCCAGCTCAGCTCAAAAAACTGACAACTGGATCTTTTCTGCTGTTTACCTGAAACTGAGCTGTTTGACAGTTTGACAGTGGCTCAGTGGATAGCACGCTGGGCCTGGAGTCAGGAAGACCTGAGTTCAAATGTGACCTCAGACACACACTAGCTGTGTGACCCTTAGGCAAGTCACTTAACCTGTTTGCAGTAATTCACTGGAGGAAGAAATGGCAAACCACTTCAGTATCTTTGCCAAGAAAACCCTATGCACAGTATGGTCCAAAGGGTCACAAGAAGTCAGATTCAGTGGAACAACTGAACAACAAACAATAGCTATTTAACAGTGTGGTAAAGTAGAGAGGTCATGGCTTCAAGTGATAGACTTAAATTAAAATACTTCTGTCATTGACTGAGTTGCCTTGGTGATGTCCTTTATCCTTTCCAGGCCTCAGTTTCCTCAAATGTAAAATTAAAGGGCTGAACTAGGTGATCTCTAAAGCTCTAAATCAACAATCCTGTGAAAAAGTTTGGAGGTGGTTGTTTCCAAGCATAGCCATAGCCATAATTCCACTCCAATTTAGATAGGACCAGTAAGAATAAGAAGGAGAAAGACAAAAGAACAAGAAAAGTAGACAGGGCCACTATCTATGTCATTTTCTATTACATTAAGTCTCTTGGAACCATTTTTAAAAATTTCACATTCATTAGATTACCTATGGTTTGTCTATTTCTCTGTTTCTCTCTGCCTCTGGGTTTTTGGTTTTTTGTTTTTTTTTTCGGTGATGTGATTCTGTTTTCCAGACTATGATAAGCCTATTCAGTGGTGCAATTCAGACCATGTTCTCATCACAGGCAAGACCTCCAAGGAAAATAGGAAGAGAGAATTGAAAAACACCAGGAGGCAGCAACATTCTTCCAAGGGAAGATGAGTTGATGTTATGTCTAGGTTTATCAAACATTCCTTTAAGATATTAAGGCAGACCTCAAGATTAAAGTATCAGAAATGTATTCTGCATTGCATGTTAATCATTGTCCCATTATAAGCTGAGATTTTTCTAGACAACTAGATAGAATATGCCCATGACAGGGAAACATGAACATAGATACTGTCCCCAGACTCAAGTGCCTCCTTGCCAGTTAGACATCAGGCAAAAGATGCAGAAATGCATCAATTTAAATAATCTTGGAAAAATCTCTGGACAAGGCAGATCCTCTCTTCCTTAAAGGTTTACCTGAATTTAACTTTACCTCCATAAATTATATGAACTGCATGAAAGCACTAGCCTAGAACCAGTCTAAATATCCACCAACAAATTGTCAATAGCTTTTGCTCCTTAAGTGCTTCAGTTAATGCCTTCAAACACGGCCACAAGGAAAGCACAATTGCTTACAGGTTATTGTATCCAGTCTTTCCTGTCTCTTCAGAATTTCTCTAATTACAGAGCTAGGTTTAGAGGTTGGGAGAGGCCATCTTGATAGATCCTATATAGAGCCAAGGAAGACACTACTAGGCAAAAAAAAAAAAGACAAAAGCAGAGAAAATATTGAAATATGAAAAAGAGTTTGGAGGAGTGAGAGAAGAAATGACAAATATACTCTATACTTCAAGAGGAAGTAACTTATGTTGATAGAGTCCAACTTCAACTTGGAAAGAGTCCTCTAAAGATATTCCCCAGGGGACCTATCCTTGGCTCTGTCCAATTTAAGATTTTTATCAATGTCAAAGAAATTATGGCATATTTCTCAAATTTTCAATTGACACAAAGTTGAAAAAGATCGCTAAAATATTGGGTGACAAAGTCATGATTCTAAAAAATCTGGGCAGGCTGGAAGATGGAGTCAAATTCAACTAAATTTAAACAGCGTATATGAAGTCCTTACTATGTGCCAAGCACTGTTTAAGATTCTGGGTACCATGGAATCATAGGTTTGTAAATTTAGAGCTGAAAATGTCTTTAGAAGCTAAGATTCAACCTCCATAATTTTGCGGATAAGAAAATTGAGGCACAGAGAGGCTAAGTGATCCCATTGTAGTAAGTAAGAAAGACAAGATGAAAACTTTCTGCCCTCAAGGGGCTTATATTTGGCCTAAGTATTTGTATCTAAGCAGATACAAAATATGTTTTAAAAAGTAAACTCAGAAGGTTATATGATTGTCAAGATGAGTCTATAGTTGTTTCCCACAAACTTTTCCAGGTCCTCACCCCACCTAACCTCCAAAATAAATAAATTTTTAAAAACTTAAGAAAAACACAAAAGCACAACAGAAGTTCACAACCTAATGAAATAACAATAAGCAAATCTAAGTCTTACATCTCCCACATATCTTACAACTCACACTGGGCTCTAGATTAGGGGTGAGTCAAACTCAAATACAAATGAATCCCTGTGAACAGCATATCAACTTTAAAAATGACAAATTAACATTATATGTCGTTATTTATTTTGTCAGATTTTCTCTAGTAACATTTTAATCTGGTTTGGGCTGTATTTGGGAGTTTGGCTGCTTGGGAACACCTTTGCTCCAGACCTAATAAGTCCATATATCTTCTTAATAGGTGGACATGATGATTGCTGAAAGGAGCAGAAAAAGGACATTTGTGGAAGGAAAAGAGATAAAAATCAACTTGAGAAGAAACACATGTTGAGGAAGAGGACCATATTGTTGTGAAGATCTGAGAACGAACTGTTCTTCATCTTAACTACTGAGAGGAACCCTTTGAAGTCAGAGAATTGAGGTCACAATGGATGCAAGGCACTATGGTTTATTGGCTCATCTGCATGTGCTTGCTTTCAGAATTTTGAAGGATAGAGCTGATAACTATTTGGACACTACGGGAAGATTTTATTAGGACTGCTGGGGACCTGGAAAAAATGTGGCATACATGAATTTTACATCCTAAACTAAAGATAAGTCACAGCTTCTGAGGAAGCCTTGAGTCGAGCAATAGAAACCTAGTGAAGCAGAGTAGGAAAGAAACAGATTAAAAACTAGAGAAGAAGTTTAATCCATCAGAGATTAGGGACAGAAGGTGCAATAGGCGACAAAAACTACTGTTTACAGAAGCATATACAGTTGATCAAAGTTGAAAGGCAAAATCTGTAGCTGTTTTGCTGAGAGCTGTTCTGATCGGAAGAGAGGTACTGCTTTGCTGGGGACTAAATGGCTGGAAGAAGACAGGATTTCCCTGCAGCAGCATTTACAGCCCAAGAGAGCAAATATCTCTAGGGTTTGTTTGTGTTGCCCTTCACTGACTTGTCTGGTTTTAGAAGGAGAAACAGTGGGAAAGGCAGGCTTTACACTTACTTTTCAGGGCTTGGCTTTAATGAGTTGATGAATAAAACGGAATCCCTTGCTGTTGGAAGAGATGGCCAGTGAAAAGCTACCATGGCCCTATTTCTATCTATGGCTTGAGGAAAAAAAAACTTCTCAGAGATCCAGAGCAGATCTAAAGAGTTTGAGGAATGATCTGGCTGAAAGAGTACCGCTTGTCCTAACACTTTCTCA
Source organism: Phalanger gymnotis (assembly GCA_028646595.1). NCBI lineage: Eukaryota > Metazoa > Chordata > Mammalia > Diprotodontia > Phalangeridae > Phalanger > Phalanger gymnotis. Next base: position 8,117 of record JAQQSZ010011007.1, read on the forward strand.
GGACTCTACCAAGGTTGGCTGCATGCTAAATGAATTTGTCACTATTTCAGCAGCCTGAGAATATCAGAGAAGGACCCATATGTACATAAATCCTTACAGTAGCATTTTTTGTTGTATTAAAGGATGGGAAACTAAGGGATATCTATCAGCTGCAGAATGGTTGAACGAAGTATTATATACCAGTGTAAATGAATATTTTGTTGTGGCATAAGAAATGTCAAAAGAAATGGATTCAGAAAAACATGAGAATATTTATATAAACTAATTCATACTGAAGTAAGAAGAACCAGGAGAACAGTTTATATAGCAACTAAAATATCATCAAGGGAAACAACTAGGAAAGATTTGAGTAGTGATCAGTATGTAAAGGTGGAGTCCAAACCATTCTACCCCAAGTGAGAATATGTTTCCATCGATCAATGAAGGATAGGCTTTAGAACCTAAAATTTGGAAAGTCTTCACATTGGAATAATGTTGCAAGGCCCAATCCCCAGGGATCATTTACAAATTACCAGCCTAGTTTCAAGGAGACTAATTCAAACGGTCGAAGTGTGAATCTTCAAGCACATCCCTGAGGAAGAACCTGTACGGATGGGGGTGACCTTGGACAGATCTTTTCCAGGATCTTCCTTTGGCAATAAGAAGACTTTATGAGCTTCCAAGGGTTAGAAGTATTTGGATTTATCTTCAACTTCCTAGCATTATCCCTTTCTATTACCCCAATATTGTAATAAATAGCTGCAGTGATAGAGCCCAGCAAGGAAACTGAAGCATACCTAACCTCATAAACGGGAAGAAAAGGATTTCTAGTAGCTAGGGGCTGTGAGTCACATAGATTTGTATTGAAGAAGTTGGTGTCTTTTGCCGCTCCCTCTAAAGAGTGTCCTGACCTATGTCATGCTAACTCTCACATTCGGTTTTCTTGTTCTAGCTTCTCTTGCCTAATGCTCTGGATTTGTTCATCGCAGAGAACACCTTTATCACTCAAGTGTGCAAATTTCCCCAAATCTCTTTAGCCTTATTCACCTCCAAAACAACAAACAAAATATGTGAAATATAGATTACAAGTGTTATAGTACTTCAGAGAAATAAACTTGTGATAGGAATATATGTATATATGTGTTCCTTTCTCTGGTTCTAAGGTCTCTTGTTCTCTCTCTCTCTTTTGCATATCGTACCTCCTGATGGAATCCAGATTTATTTGTTTATTTATTATAGAAATTTCTTAGAGAGCCAGCCAAGCTTTGGGAATGCCTTGAGAAGGCAAACATCTTGTGCTTATACTCTTTTGGGACATCAAAGTGGAGAGAGTGAGCCCAGAGGGCGCAATATACTCCTCTCCCTCCCTTCACGCCCTCCACCCCCACCCCCACCATATGTCATTTCAATGACTGGACCGATAACAAACAATTCATCCTATCAGGAGCTGGGGGCGTGGATAGGGGATAGTATAAACTAGATACACTGGGAAGGACAATTTTAGGACTCTACAAGGGTACGAAATCCCCAGAACGCAGAAGGAATTTAGGGTTAGGGATACAGAAAACTACACCAACCTTGATGTTAATTTTCAAATTCTACTATTATAAATATATTATATTATATATTATTATATTGTATCTACAGGAGTTCATTCTTGCCAAATAGATGTTCCTTACATAGAGACTGATTTATCTGTGACCAGAAAGGTCAGAATTCTACCTTTTTTCATAAGCACATATCTTTTCTCTGGGTTTAGGGGTGTAGAACTACAAAATGAATCTGAGCAAATCCAGAATGATTTCTGGAATTAAGTTTCTCCATCAGACTAGAAGATGTTTCCAAGACAGAAAAAAAGGAATAGGAATAAAGTCAATGCTTATTCAGGGTCCTCTCTTCTCCATGAAAATAAAACAGCCTGCTTAATAAATAAAAGTAAATATTAAAGGACTGTAGTCCTTCAGTAGGCCAGACCTTGTGTAAACAACATAACCTGGTGCTGTCCGGCCGATTGGTTTTCTTAATAGAGGACCCACACTTTACACTTTGGTGCCCTAGTGTCTAGTAGCAGGACTATTAGCATTTTGTTGTTCGCTTTGAGGGTAGGGTTGGAGGTAATTAAGAGACACTCATTACCTACATGAAAGCTTTGCAGGGTGAACTAGGAATCAGAACTAGGCAACTGTCTTTGATGTTTAGAGCTGTGGAAGAACCTGGGATTGACTGACTCATGGATTACTGCAGGTGAAGGGTGCAACCCAACTAATGTTGGAGAGGGAATGTGACTTGGCTGGGTGTCCCTGGCTTATGTTGCTGCTACCATCATCACACAGATGCTACATTGTTCCTCAGAGGCAACTTGGCTAAGAAGGAAAGTACCTAAGAGCTGAAAAACCACAGATGTACACTTGAAGATTAGTCCAAGAGAAGAAGAGAAAATGAAAAGCCTAGTTGTTCTCTTAGTTGAGGAAAACTCCATCAACTCTGAGCTAGAAGTCAGCAACTGGTAATGGCACCAAGAAAGTGGCAGTGTGTGGAAAGAACCACAGAATCATGAGACTGGATGGAATCTTGAGAGGTCACCCAGTCCATCCACAGAGCTGCACTTAAGCCACCCCCAGACAGACTGCCCCTCCCAATTCAGGGGAAAAAACTCATAAAAACAGGGAGGAAGTGAATTCTTTCTAAAAGCCAAGTTGGATCCTATGTCAACGCAAGTTCATCGTGGCTTCTGTAGAAATACTAAACTGTTGTTCAATACATCAATAAAATACCTCCTGATCTATTTAAGTTCAGTTCTTAAATCCCCTTACCTGACCTTTTCTTGAAAGTAATCGCCTTCCTTTTCCAACCCCTTGTAGCATCTATTTTTCACTCCGATCAATTTTATTAATTTTTCACTCTTATCTAATTCTTCATGTCTTTCTTAAATTATAGGACCCCAGTGGTAACGTAGGGATCAAATTCCTTCCTTCATCTGTTGATCAAGCCATAGTAGGATGCAACGAGAAGATCACTGAATCTAGAGACAGAGAAGTTGCATTCTTATCTCAGCTCTGTGACTTACTATGTGACCTTGGGGCAAGTCACCTAACTTCTCCAAGACTCAGGTTCCTCATCTGCAAAATAAGAGATTCGGACTAAATGATCTTCATGGTCTTTTCTAGCTCTGAATCTATGATCTAAGTGCCTGTGTATAATGAACTGTGCTAAGAGCTGGTAGGAATAAAAATATAAGACAAAGTCCCTGTTCTCAAGGAGCTTGTGATCTAGTACAAGAGCTAACAGGTATAAAAATAATTATAATATAAATAAAATATAGTGCATGAATAAATAATATGAAAAACATACTGAACAAAGTGCTGTGCAAGAGAGACACACACAAAGCCAGACGAGTAAAGGAATTGGCATTTGTCGCAAGTTCTCTTTTTTTCGATTTTGATATGAACAGTATTGGCTCTTTTTAAAAGTCAAGTTAGCTGTTTAACTTTTTAGTTATTTAAAAATCTCCTAGTCTTATTTATCAATTATACTGTCTTTCCTTTCCACTTTATTAACATCTTATTTAATTTTCATAACTTCTACTTTTTATTTAGTTGGGGATTTTTTATTTGATGTTTTCTAAGTTTTAAAAATTGTATGCCCAATTTATTGATTTTTTTTCTTTTTTTCTCTTTTGTTGATGAAAGTTTTTAGAGGTATAAATTTTCTCTTCAGCTCTGATTCAGCTGCATTCTGTAATTATTGTCATTTTATTTGATGGAATTTTCTGGTTTTTCTATAATTTTTTCTTTGACACCCCAGTTCCTTATAAGTATGTTATTTAGTCTCCAATTACTGTTTAAGTCTCTGAAAAGACCTTTATTGAATATAATTTTATTACATTATGAACACTAAATTATGAGTTAAGTATTTCTGCTTTTCTACATTTTTGGTGGACTTTATGTCCCAATACATAGTCAATTATTGTAAAGATGCCATGTAAATCTTATAAGTTCCTTTGTATTTTCATTCAGTAATCACTAGAGAGCTGTCATTTCTTTTTTTTTTTTAATTTATTCTTAATATGTTTAGTTTTCGGCATTGATTTTTACAGGCATTTGAATTACAAATTTTCTCCCCATTTCCACCCCTCCCCACTCCAAGATGGCGTATACTCTGGTTGCCCTGTTCCTCAGTCTGCCCTCCCCTCCGTCACCCCATTTTCCTCCCATCCCCCCTTCCCTTCCTTTCTTGTAGGGCAAGATAAATCTCTATGCCCCAT
>JAQQSZ010011008.1:0-12359 GCA_028646595.1 Phalanger gymnotis
TCTTCTTTGTCACCAAAGAAGGATTCCAGAGTCTGAGACTGAATCTGGGTGTGTTTTCGCCACCTGGCCATGTTCCATCCAACTTCCTTGACCCTTGAGTTTTTCAGCGGCGTATGACTGCTTGTAGACTAAAGAGTTCTATGTTCCACGCTTGGGCGGATGCACTGCCACACCAGCACTCCTCCTTCGTCAAGAACCCCCTACCTGGACTGGGCTTAGATCTTCAGCAGGCTCTTTACTCCTGCTCTGATCTGCCACTTAATTCCTCCCACCAGGTGGGCCTGGGGCCAGAAGCAACTGCAGCTGCATTTCTAAAGCTGCCTCACCTCTGCTGGCCCAGTGGTGGTGGCCGAACCGCAAACTCCATCCCTGCAGCTTTTCCCACTAACCTTCTCTGTTGTCTTTGCTGTTTGTAGGTTGAGAGGTCTGGTTACTGCTGCAGCTCACTGATTCATGGGGCTAGGGCACATTCCACCCTGCTCCCGGTCTCTTTGGTCTGCGCTGCCCATGCTGGACTCTGCTCTGCTCCGCTCCTCTCCCCTCAGCTCCCAGCTCCGTGTGGGATAGACCTTACCCAGAGACCATCCAGGCTGTCCTGGGCTGGAGCCCTGCTTCCCTCTCCCACTTCGTGGGTTCTGCAGTTCTAGAATTGGTTCAAAGCCATTTTTTATAGGTTTTTGGAGGGACTCAGTGGGTAGCTCAAGCTAGTCCCTGCTTTCCAGCCGCTATCTTGGCCCCACCCCCCAGGAAGTTAAGTTCTAATAATTCATATCAACATTGGAAAGGTAATTTGTTCACTGCTTTACATAATTTTAGTAATAGACCATTAGGAGGAAGGGTACCTCTAGCCAGAATGATGACCCCAAATCTGCAAATTAGAAAACAGCAAACACATAAGATCCAAAATATTGAGTATTAGACTGTGAAGGAAGATGTCCCAGAACCCAGAAAAAGAGATAAGAAAAAGTTCTACTGGGATATGTATGAGAATCCCTAAGAATCATTTGGATGGATACTACCTAAATCAGGATTAGCAGCTCAGGGAATACATGTATTGGCTGGAGTGACGAAGTCTAGTTATCAAGAAAAAATTATTATGACGCTCCAGAATTTGGTTGAAGAACCTATACAGTTGTGTAAAAATGATAGAATAGTTTGATTGATCATTATTCCTTGTGAAACAATACCCCTTGTGAAAACTGACCTTCTTTCCAAAATAACTATCAGAGCAAAGGAAGGATTTTGTTCTACTGATAGAATAAAATTGGTAGCTAAAGTATGGCTTGTCCTAAAGTATGGGTAAAACAGAAGCTGAACCATGTTCCAAAGGCTGCAGTAATGACAGCATGTGAGAAAGACAATACTGTAACAGTAGTTTACCCAGGAGAAAATCGTTATGAAATTTTGCCCTTGAATCATGTATTCTATTGTGAATGAGGCTCTGATAGTCTCTTTGTTTCTTTTTTGGCTTTTGTCTATTAAAATTTGTTTGTGAGATTTGTTTCCTGCAGGCTCAGTACCACGCACCTGCAGATGCCTGATCGCTTATGCCACATGTCACCCTCTGATGTCTTCAGATGTCACATCTGGACCTGTCCACAACTGTGATGTGTCATCACTGGACCTGGCATCAACTGAGTTACAGAAGCCAGCTTGCTGAAGAACTGACCTCTTGAATAGGACTCTCTATCTTTTGGCGCAGAGACAGCTCTACGTCCAATTTCAGCAGGAAGAAGCTTTGGAGGATGAGACCCTCACCCCTTACCCCAAGATTTTGAGCCCCATTTGTTTGAGGGGGGAATGATGACATTGTTTCATATGATTATCTTGTGTTGTCCCTTTTATATTGTTGTGTAAAGTTCTATTGACACCCTTCTCTTCTTTCTTTTAACAGCGCTTAATTCATCTACCCACTGTAACTGGAAGGATCTGAAATGCCCACAACATAGTGTCTGGCTCAGTAGGACATTTATAAACATCATTCTAAGACTTAACTTGATCTTGTTATGAAGTTCTCCTTACTATTGGTAACTTAAATCTATGGCCAAATCATATGACTAGGTGGTCATGTGTGTTGCCCATGTGTTTTTGAGTTCTTGAATCCTGTCTTCCTGAGTACTGCCCTCACAGCCTTTTGTTTCTCTCTTATAGCTTTTCTTGTTCTTGATTACCTCTCCAGCTGTTGCTCCATTGTCTTACTTTGTTCTCCATATTGATGGCCTACTAGTTGGTGTTGTACCTGGTTCAACTTGCAATGTAACTTTGCTTTCCAATTCTTCACAATATCCTGATTATTTTCACCTTTCTGTCTTGTTTCAACCTCTCATATCTCTTTTTCTCCTTCCTTTGGACTATCTCTCTGACTCTATTTTGACTGTTACTGGCTCAAAGGAACCTCTATGGATCCAGGTGACTTCTGTGCCTGTTCCTATCTTTGCAGTCCTACTTTACCTCAACTACAGTAGTCTTGGCTGTTGTTTTTTTTAGTTATCTTCATTCTCTTGACCCCCAGCAGCCCAGAACTGAAAGTGATTGGAGGCAAAGAACTAGAAGTCATTCTATAAAAGAAGGACTTTTGGTTTCACTGTATATTTGTAACTTCAGACTATATAAGATACTACTGACTTACATTCTGCTAAATCTGGGGGGAGGGGGGGAGTGCTTTTAATCCTGTGAAAACAAAATTCCTTCCATCTATTTCCCACAATTGTGAGACTGGAGATCAGCAGAGAAGTTGGGGTTGGATAGGTAGATGTGAGATTCATCAGCTCAGAGATGGTAATTAAATCCATTGGGGTGAAGATCATCACATGAAATAGCATCAAAGCCAAAGAGAAGAAGGCACAAGATCTATCCCTGTGGGACACTCATGCTTAGGAAGCATGACTTGGATAAAGATCTAGAAAAAGGCAAAGAAAAGGAGTTGTCAGATAGGTAGGGATTGGATCAGGAGAGAGTAAGGTCACAAAAACCTAGAGAGAAGAGAGTATCAAGGGGAATGTCAAAATGTCAACAGCGTCAGAGACTACAGAGAGAAGGAGAAGGATAGAGAGTGAGAAAAGGCTCTTAGATCTGTCAATTAAGAGACCTTCACTAACTTTGGAGAGAGAAAATGGTGTAGATTATAAAGATTTAAGAAGAATGTGAGAAGAAAAGAAGTAGAGGGACCTAACATAGAGCTTTCTCAAGGAGATTAGCCACAAAAAAGGAAAAGAACAATATAGGATGGGGGTAGGTACACCAAATGAGGGCTTTTTTGAGGATGAAGAAGAAATGGTAATGCAGGGAAGCAGCTAGTAGACAAAGAGATATTAAAAGTAAAGGAGAATGTGTAGATGATAGAGTGGGCAATCTGCTGGAGAAAATACAGTGGAATGGGATCAGTTGTGCATGTAGGAAGATTGCTTGGGCAAGGAGAAGGGCCATGTCTTTATGTGATACAGAGGTAAGGGCAGAAATAGTAACCAAAGACATCTGGGAGATGAGAGTTGAGGAGGACAAGAAAAATGAAGTTTTGGGGAAATGTCCTCAGTTTTATTACTAAAACATGAGGCAAGGTTTTCAGCTGAAAAGTGAGGAGAAGGGGAGCTATAGGAGACTTGAGGAGGGATGAAAAGTTTTGGAAAAGCCATTTTGGTGAATGGCATGGTAAATCAAGTAGAGATATAAAAAATTGCCTGGCTGCAATGAATGAGGACCTAGTGAAAACTATGTGTTTGTAGTAGATTCAGTCAGCACAGTTTCATTATTTTCTCCAGCTAAGTTTGGTTCACTTTTCTTTTTGTTAATTCACCTTTCCCATTGTTGAAGCCACATCCCAGAATTATCTAAGCATCAATCAGTCAGTGTTCACTTGTTGACCTGGAGCCTAGTTTTGAAAGGAATTTCATAAAAAAAAAATATAAGGATATAGAGAGAAATATAAATGAGAGAAATACATGTCTTCATGACATGATCAGTTTTATCTTTTTGTCTATTATGCACCCTTGTTTATGGATGGAAACAAAGATACCAGTCAATTAGTAAATGTTTATTAAGTGTTTTCTGTGTGCCAAACATTGTGCTAAGTACTGGGGAAACAAAGAAAAGTAAACGACAATCTGTGCCCTCAAGGAGCTCACAATGTAATGGGAAGAGACACACGAAAATTGTTATGTAAAACAATATGCACACAGAGGAGATAATCTGCAGGGAAAGGGGAGCACCATTAAGAGGAATCAGTAAAAGACTCTCATAGAAGATGGGATTTGAAGATGATATCTAACGGTTCTCTCCTTTGTAAAGTGAGGATATTGATACACAAACTATCTCACATGACTGCTACAAGGAAAACATACTGTCATTTATGAAATTCCATAGGCCATTGTTATCATCATTATTATTGTTATCATTAAACCTAACTGCCATTAGTAATAGTGTATGTACTTTGAGTTATTTTTCCAGAGTTAGGAATGGACTCGTACTGGTTCTTCCACTTGCTTAACAAACATATGTTTGTCAAATTGCTGGCATGTTAGCCAAATGTGGACATACATAGATAATGTTTACTTTGAAACAGTAAAGATTTAGCAAGAAGAAAAATATTGGAAAAATGAAGGGCTAGGCAAGAAACTCATCATGTAAAGTTCAAAGGGACTGTGTGTGTCTTGTCTGACCTATGTGTGCCTTATTCTTATCACCAAAGGGAAAAATATTGTTTTAAGGAGTGGCAATTAAGCTGTCAACATTCATTGGTTTATGGAGAAAGCAAGGGAGTTTGAGAAAAACACCTATTTCTGCTTCATTGACTACACTAAAGCCTTTGACTGTGTGGATCACAATAAAAATGTGGCAAGTCCTCAGAGATGGGAGTACCAGGTCATCTTATTTTTCTCCTGAGGAACTTGTATGCAAGCCAAGAAGCATCAGTTAGAACTGAACATGATACAACTGATTAGCTTAAGATTGGAAAAGAAGGATGACAAAGCTGTATGTTGTCACCATAAGGTAATCTATTTAACTTATATGCAGAGTATGTCAAGCAAAATGCCAGGTTGGACAAATCAAAAGCAGAAATTAAGGTTGCTGAGGAAAATACCAACAACCTCAGATATGCAGAGGGTACTGCTCTGATGGCAGAAAGTGAAGAAGAATTAAGCATTTTGATGAGGGTAAAAGAGGAGAATGTGAAAACTGACTTGAAGCTTAACATTAAAAAAAAAAAAAGCAAAAATCATGGCAACTGGTCCCATCACTTCCTGGCAAATAGAGGGTAAAGAAATGAAAGCAGTGTCAGATTTTACATTCTAGAGCTCAAAGAGCACTGCAGACGCAGCTGCAGCCATGAAATTAAATGATGCTTGTTCCTTGGAAGGAAAGCTATGGCAAATCTAGACAGCATACTAAAAAGCAGATATATCACCTTGATGACAAAAGTCTGCATAGTTATGATTTTTCCAGTAACAATGTATGGCAGTGAGAGCTGGAATATAAGGAAAGTCAAGTGCTGCAGAATCAATGCTTTAGGATTGTGGTGCTAGAGAAGTCCTTTAAGAGTCCTTTAGACATCAAGGAAATCAAATCAGTTGATACTTAATGAAATTAATTCATATTGCCATTTGAAAATTCACATACTGAATGAAGCTTAAATACAGTGGCCATATAACAAGAAGACAGGACTCTTTGGAAAAGACCCTGATGTTGGAAAAGATAAAAGACAAAAGGAGATGATAGCAGAGTATGAGATGGATAGATGGTATCGTGGAAGTGATGAACATGAACTTGGACAGACTTTGGGAGATAGCGCAGGATAGAAGGGCCTGGGGTGCAATAGTTAGTGGGGTCACAAAGAGTCAGACATGACTGAAGGACTGAACAACAACATGCCTCTAATCATAGAATCATAAAATAGAAGAGTTCTTTGAAGTCATCTATTCCAATCCCGTTTTATGTAAGGTAAATAAGCTCTAGAGAGAGGTCAAGTGACATTCCCACTGCCACACAACTAGTTATAGCAGATTTGGGTCTAGAATGCAGATCTGTTAACACCGAGGACCATTTCTTCCACTATACAAGATTGATTGATTAATCGACCATCTTTTATAACTGGACTCATCTTGATAACCATTCTCACCACCACCTCCCCCTTCACTATTCAAGCACTACTGTATTTCACCTTTATCTGTACTTTACTAAAATCCCCTTGTTTATTTGAATCCTTCTTTATTTTCAGCAAGACAGCAAGATATAATTCAGATTTTTAAAGCCAGCATCATTTCTTTCTCCTTTAAAAAAAGTATGCGTACACCTTTCAGAGTCTATTCCTCTTACTTAAGACTCTGTTGGTTTCGTTGTTTGTTTCTGTCCTGGGTACATTATCCCAGTTTTACTCTATGCTACATAACAAAGAGTAGGTGACTATAGCCCATGCTTAGTCAATGACATTCTGTCTGTTATCCTCAGCTTCATTGTACAGGTTAATATTTGTTTGTTTACTTAATTTGAAATGGCCCCAAGGAATGCAGTATTAGCCCACCTACAATGTCTAAACCAAAATATGAAAATCCTCCTACAGAGAGCTAGCACAAATCACACTGCTTCCTACAGTGCAGCTTTGATCAATTTCAAGTATTTTTGTAAGGTTGCATTTTACACAACGTTGTGATGATACATGGGCTATATTGAGACATTTCTGAGATGAGTGTGATGGAGGTGATGATTGGGAATTAAAAACAGGAACACTTAACACATAGAACTAGCCTTAGCAAGGCCAGAAATTTAAAGAAACAGTAATTCTGTCAGTCTTCCATGGAGATCCTTACAAGGAAGATCAAACAATTAAGGGAAGAAAATAATTTTGTTTTCTGCCGGTTATCATGTTTAAAAATACATAGCACATCCATAGCAGTATTTATATGTTCCTTTTAAATAGTTCTGCTTTGTTTGTATGTCCATTTGTTCTTATATTAACTGGATAAAAATTATCTAAAATCTTTAGAAATGAAAGTCTTTTTTGTGTGTCATACCCCCACATCCTACAAGTCTCACACTATTTCTTTCTAGATGTGATTATCTCAGACTAGCTCTCCCGTTTGCTGTGAGCAAAGAGGTTTTTGAGATATAACATAAAAATTTGCCTTTTATGGCCCTTCTGGGATTGAAAATGAAGGTGGTCCATGTGACATTGAGTGTAGGTGAGTTGCATGCTGAGCTTTGAAAAGAAGCATTCTCACAGGTTGTGAATAGGAGCTCTGAGTTCCCGTTTGAACCTATCCAATATCCTGTGATGAAAACTGCTATATAAATGCAATAGTGCTTTGTTCACAGCAACAGCAGGTGTTGTTAAAGCTTCTGTTCCCATGTCTAACAATGTTCCAGTACAATCCTGTTATTCCAACAAAGGTTATGTCTTGAACAAAAATAGTTAATTGTGTCAGATTTTCCAGGGCTGTTATGATTAACAGTGGTTTAAGATCATAAAATTTAATGGTTTTATTTGGACAGGATGAGATGTGTGCGTGTGTGTGTGTGTGTGTGCGTGTGTGTGTGTGTGTGTGTGTGTGTGTGTGTGTGTGTGTAACCCTTGGTATCTCTGGGGAATGAAGTCCTGCTGTCAGAAACAGAATCCTCAGGTTTGGCGTGACCAACAGGGTATTCTAAAGGTACAATGATGATTTTCCCTCCTGGAGCTGATGGGTAGGCCTGGTGGAAAAGTGTGAGTATGGAGACTTAGGGGTCGATTTTATTTTAATTAAAGAGGTGAAGCAGTACAACAGTTCATATATGGTACCTCTTAAAAATTGGTGAGAACCTAGAGGGATCTCTGACAGTTACCAGGTTCACCCTGATATTACAATCACATCACTGGGTTAAGTCCCAGATATGCCTGGGTTTAAGAGGAGATATTATGACTGCATTTTTTTTTTTTGCTGAGACTGACAATGGTGATGTTTTCCTTTTTCCCCCTCCACTTAACTGTCCTTTCTTTTATCCTCTCTATCCCCAAGGAGAGCAAGTTTCTACTCCAAAATTATTCTTTCTTTTACAATTATGCTGTAGGGGCAGCCAGGTGGCACAGTGAATAGAGCACTGGCCCTTGAGTCAGGAGGATCTGAGTTTCAAATCCAACTTCAGACACTTGGCATGCTTACTAGCTATGTGACTTGGGCAATTGCCCAATTGCCCTGCCCTCCCCCCTCCAAAAAATAATAATAATAGAATTAAGCTATACTTTGTTTTAAATAGTATCAATTCTCCACATTGCTCCCAAATCTTCCAAGTTATTTCATTCATTATTTGTGAAGGTGAAGGTAGAGAGAAGAGAAGTGCTAGAAGAATATTAGAGAAAGATAAAAAGACAGAGGATAGCTCTCATCTGTCTAAATGCTGGGAAGTTATTCTTCCCCCTCTGAATAGGACACCAAAAGCAAAATGAGAGAAAATCTTATTAGTATCAATTTTCTATTTTTATAGAACTTCCCAAATAAAGCAAACCGTATTGTGGGTCTTCTCTTCTCAAAACTGAAAGTAATTATTATTGGTCTGCTAAGAGAAGATGGAAACTACTGAGTCATGCTATTTACTTCATTGTTTCTGGAGCTTAAAGTGTTAGCTAGAGAAAAGGTCCACATGGTAGAAGTGGAAGTACCTGGGTAAGGCTACATCCCCATGCCAAAGATGAAAAGCCCAACTAAAAGAAGTAGCCAAAAACCAAAAACCTTCCAAACCCACAGTGATATAGATATATAGAAAGGTAATAATGTGTACGCGTTTGTATATATATGTATGTATGTGTACATATACACACATGCAAATGTACATAGATCTGTACCTTACTACATATGTGAACATCTTTGTACTGTACACAAGTGTGTATTCATATATACACGTAGGAGAGGCAGTTTGGAGTAGTAAGTAGATAAAGAGCTAGTCTCAGAGTCACAAAGACCTAACTTCAAATACAGTTCTCACTTTATATGAGGGGACCATTCTACAGACTTCTATGCAAAACAAATTTGCATATAGGTGCTGAAGTGGATAAAGAGCTGGCTCTGAAGTAAGAAGACTCCTCTTCCTGAGTTCTAATCCAGCCTCATACATGCATTAGCCGTGTGACCATGGGTAAATAAATACAACCAACAAAGAATGAATGATGAACTAAATGATGAATAAACAATGAACTAAACAACTAAAAAATGAACTAAAAACCTCCACCTGAGATCATTAAAACGAAGAAACAGGAAGAGAAAGACCCTTATTGGCTTAAAAATGGCAACATGAACAACGAAGTGACCATGAAGATTCATTTGTTAAAGCGCATCAGCAGATAAAGAAGAAAGCAGAATTTAAAGAAACAGAAGTCACAAGAAGGCCTGAAATAATATAAACTAATAAACTGCACATGGCTCTTCCTCCCAAAGTGAAGAAAGGCATTTTGTGTGATTTACTTGGAGACTAGGAAGGCACAGAGTGAACAATTAAGAGAAGTTAACTCCTGTAATGTCTCAAAAAAAAAAAAAGAGGAATTACAGGAGAATCAGAGCAATGACAAAGGAAGTCATTGAAGTAGAATGGAAAGAGCAAGATCTAAAACCAGGAGAGGGAGGTACCCCATGAAGAGGATTCCCATGAGGGAAGAGATGTCTTCTGTAATGGCAAATGGAGATTTTACACATAGGTCTAATTTGCAGTGAGTTGGTACACAGGATGATCAATTAATTCTTCTAAGAGATTGTTGTTCTTCCATGGACAGCATCCTGCCTCAGGATAAAGAGAATTGGAGAACCTGGTGCACCTGCCATCCAGAAGGCTTGGAGGAAAAAGACCTGGAGAGGAAACTGCAAGCAAATGGTCAAGGTGATCCTTATCAGGTAGACAGAGCTATAAATATGGAATGGATGATTAGGGACAAAGGGAAATTTCTAATGTGGGCAATATTTCTCCATTACTTCCCTCAGGAAATGATCATTCTAAGAATGAGGCAAAACAGAAAAAAAAAGCAACAGGGGGGGCAAATTTTAAAAAGACATATTTCAATTTCAAGGCAATTGAAAGGAAGGTACTCAAACTTGGTGTTTCAGAAGTTTTAGTTTCATGAGAGTCACAAATAGAGTAAAGAAGGAATAAATAGACCATGAAACAAAGAATAAAAGTTTAGGAAAGACAGAAAGGGAAAGAAATTAGTAAAGTGGAGTCACATAAAAAAAGTCCTTCTTTAGAAAAAGGTATAGAAAAAAAAAACCTAACAAGATTTGGAAAGAAGGACAGATAGGGAGATTTTGAATGAACCAATTAATTGAAAGATGATAAGGAAAGGGGGAAAAGATGGAAACAATTAGATAAGTAAATGAAATAAACAGGAAAAAAAAATCAGTAAGTAAAACTAAATTCCAAAACTGGGGTAACAGGTCTACAAATGGGAGGGGAATATTGAAGATGGGGTAAAGAGAGTCTTTGGTAGTTGGGTTCATTTAATGTAGATTTAAAAAAAAAACTAGTTGTAGGAATAAAGTGCTGGAATAAAAGAGGAAAAGAAGAAAGATTCTAAAATGGGGGAGAAAAAAACCTAGTGACTGTGGTGTTAATGTGATTAAAGATCTTCATGCATTCAATAGGGCTTTTATTTAAAGGTGCAAAACCCCACGCCCACATCCTTTCACTAACTAGGTGAGGCCCCTGCCCCACACTCTTTTCCTAATTAGGTCAGGAGAGTTATAAAGCCTTCAGGGCCCTAATGAGAGGTGCTAAGATCAAGCTAATTGTAAGTGCAATGAGTTCTAGCCAATTAGAAGTACATGAATTCAGCCAATCAGAGACCTGAGTCTAGCCAATCAGATGTAGGCTAGGACCGTATATAAAGAGAGCCTAGAGTGTGGGACCAGCAGAATTGAGAGGCAGACATCAAGAAGACATTGAGGCAAAAGACGTCAAGAGGCCATTGAAGAGCAGCCATCGAGAGAGCAGACATTGAGAGAGAGCCAGCGTAGAGAGATACTGCAGAGCAGAGAGTGCATACCAGAGAGTTGCAGAGATCAAAGAACTGAAAATTAACAGCAACAAGAGACTGGATAACTGAGAACCCAGAAAATCCAGGATACTGCAAGGACTCTGAGAACTGCAAAGTCTTTCAGAACTTTAGGAGAGGATGCAGGCAAGCAGAGAGTTAGGATTTGTGAGTGATTGTTTATGGGAAGGCCTTAGCAGGGGGGAAGGTTACAGGATGATTTGGTTCCTTGCTATAATACTGTTTTATAATTTCCTTGTTGCTACATTGAGGCAGGCTTACTGGTTTTGGAATATAATTACTGCTATATCGAATTGGGGTTATTGGTCTTGGGATTCGATCCTCTGGTGTCTAAATAAATGTTATACTTCCTCTGCTTTCTACCTGGAGAGTTTTTCATGCTTTGTGATTCCAAACCATACAGGCATGTTCATGGTCATCCTCGAGGTCATGAATCTTGCCTTACTGATACAGCGACAAAAATGGATGACATAAATATAATGATCATAAGTTAAATTTGAATGAGTTGTGCAATCTCATGAAGTGAGAACTACAGATTAGAAAAGTTAAAAAAAATCTACAAAATTCATTCCTCTAATAAGTACACATAATAAGCAAAGGTATACACAGAGTAAAAAATGAGAGTTTAAATTGAAATGTGATCATGAAATAAAACTAAGAAAAAAGTTTTGTTTTTTTTAATCAGTGTAAAAAGAGATAATGCATTATGCATAAGGGAAAAATGGACAATGTTTACATGTTCCAAATTAGATAGAACCAAAAATGAAAAATGAAAAAATACTCAAATTTCAGAAAGAAATGGTCAAGAAACATTAAATACCTGAAATTTGTTAGACATTGTGTCCTTTGTACTGTGCTTCAGATTAACAACAAAAAAAAAGGTAAAAGACGGTTCCTGCTCTCTAGAATCTCACAGTCTAATGGAAAAGATGACATGAAAACAACTATGCATAAATGAGGTATAAAGAGGCTAAATTGGCAATAATAAACAAAAGGAAGACTCTAATATTAAAACGGCATCCAGATATTAACACAATAATAAAAAAGATATTTTAATGTCTCTTTGTCCAAGTTGGTGTTTTAACAATCTGGCTAGCAGCTTCTGTGGGGGTATAAGATCCACCCATAGCCAGCACCCAGAAAGCTGCCAGCATGCTGCAAAAACACAGGTTCTTTTGATCTGCCTTAATAAGGAGAGCAAGGTTAAGGGGTTGGCAAGCTTAGTTTAATTCAGCACACAAATATCATTCACTTAGTTCAGGGGAAAAAGCCAGCACCCTGAACTTCAGAGCAAAATACAAGCAAATTACAAATATCAACAGACAGACCTTGCCTGATTCAAATCCCAATA
Source organism: Phalanger gymnotis (assembly GCA_028646595.1). Lineage (NCBI taxonomy): Eukaryota > Metazoa > Chordata > Mammalia > Diprotodontia > Phalangeridae > Phalanger > Phalanger gymnotis. The sequence goes on from JAQQSZ010011008.1 coordinate 12,354, forward strand.
CATAGT
>JAQQSZ010011009.1:0-12358 GCA_028646595.1 Phalanger gymnotis
ATATGTTAAACATTTTAACTTTATTTAGAAAGAATCTCTCATTTTAAAGACAGCGGCCACTTGGGGGGGAGGTGAGAAATGCAGATAGGGAACCTCAGATTTTGGATGTTTCACCCACTTGGAGTAGAAGAGCTTTCTGTTGTTTATTTGCCATTAGAGGGCAATGACTTTCTTGGGCCCCTCAGAGTGCTCAATGAACATTCCTGCCTTAAAACCAGGGATATCTGGTTTTCTTTGAGCATTGCTAGGCCTCCTATTAATATAGCTTTCCTGTTCTGGGCAGTGTGTCATCTGAGAAGGACTTTAGCTGGTAAAAGGTAGTTTTAAACTGGCTTTGGCTATTTACATCCCCTGATTTATAAAAATAGGGCCCAAAGACCCAAAGTTCCAGGCCTCATCTGTCATCGATGGGCAACGGAGGGCTATTCTCTGTCCTCATGTGACTCATTTTCCACACCTGTCTTTCGTAGGACTTGGCAAATTCCAAACAGCATTCACGTGGCACACTGCCCCCCCATGTGTTGAGTTAGCAGCATCTTTGGGCCTGCCAGGGGCTTTACCGACCTCAAAGGATCCCCTGGTCTTTTTTCCTGGTGGCAAGAGAAGCCATACCAAGACTTAGTGGGGAGGAGACATCAAGAGGCTTCCCAACCAATCATTTCTTTTCCTAAGGCAACCAAGCCTTCTATGTCCATGTACTAGGCTGGAAGGGACCCAGCAATGGCAAGGGACTTTCCCAGACACGCATGGCACCATTTTGGTGGTGCAGTTTTTAGCAGTTGGGGCAAGTCGAGAATGGCCTGACTTGTTGATTGCTTCTCTATTTTAGACCATCATAAGATATAAATCAAATTAGATGACAATTGTGGAAAATCAGTGTTACCTACCAGTGGATGGAATTCTGAGAAAAAAGAGAGAAGAGCTGGGGAGTAGAGGAAGGGTGCAGAGGGGAAGGAGAAGGAGGGAAGGAAAATTTTTTGAAATTTTGAAATCTCCAAAAATCATACTCAGTTTATCCTAATGCTTCATTGAATGTCAAAATTCAACTCAATTCCTCCTCATTTGTTAAGCCCCTACTACATGCCAGACACTGTGCCAGGTTTGGGAAATACAAGGACAAAAAAGAAACAGTCCTTGTACCAATGGAACATATATTCTACTGGGTGGGGGATGTGGAGGGGAGAGGGAGGGGAGATCTTTCAGATTCAATATGGTCACAGCCAAGTGTAATACAAAGAAAACTGAAAAGGAAGAAAATGTTAACTTTAGGGGAATCAGGAAAGCTTTCACAGACAAAGCAATGCCTTTGCTGAGCCTTGACAACTGTCTTATAAAACAATGGGCTCAAAATAAAAATTTATTCTCTGAATTAAGAGAAATTGTTTGTGGAATATGTGTGTGCTTCAACTGTGCACCATGAGCTTGTGTATCCCCCAAAGTTTTGTGACTATTGCAGAACAAATCAATGTGACTTTGCTTCCAGGACCTCAATTTCCTTACTTGTAAAACTTGGGGAGATCCAGACTAGAGGATCTCTGAGATCTTTTCTAGGTCTAGATTTATGATCTATAGATCCTATTTTAAGTGTCCCAGGAGGCTTATAGCTTTAAGAAACACGTCCTGTTGTTTCATAAAGTGGAGAGACCTTTTGTACCATAAAATATCCTTTCTTCAGGTAAATATTGAGCGTATGTGTGGACCATATCTAGAAATGTCAGATGGACATGGTGAAAATTCTTTAAATGGAAGATGTTTGGCACCAAAGGAATAGTATAGTGGCTAAGGCCTTGGACTTGCAGTCAGGAAGGCCTGGATTCAAATCCTGCTTCCTCCATTTACTGATTATGACCCTAAGTAAATTATTTCAGTTTCTTTTTCTCAAAAATGGATAACAACATCTACAAGCTGCCTCACAAGGTTGGGAGACTCGGTTGGGAGATTACCAGCACTCTGGAAACATCATTTGTGATTAATTATCGTATAAGTCTAGGCTTTTGAACATCTAAGAGTGTTTTGTTAACATAAAATAAATCACCTCTCATATTACCAAAATGGAGATTTCGTAATTAGGCCCAAATATAGAGAAAGAATGAAGGCCTAGAATCTGCAAGCAAATTTAAATATTTAACGTAGCAGAAATGAATCCAGTTTCATTGAAGTCAAAAGTTAAAATTAAAGCATGAGAAACATTCCCATCTCCGTTCCCTGCTATATTTGAAATAATTACATCACAGTGTATTTTAAAATCATAATTAGTCCTCACCATTAGCATCATTTAAACCACATTAACCCATTACCTCATAAAGCAACACTCTGAATAAGAAAATGGGGCAGCCAAACAGAATGTGGACAAGCCCTGGCATGATTTAGTAGCTAGAGGACCTTAGTTTTAAACAACTAATGGCAGTTTCATACGATCACCATGGCATAGCAGATAGGATACTAGCCTTAGATCCAGAAGATTGGACCTCAAAGAAGCACAGAGTCTAAGGGTTGGGGGGAGCACCATGGCCATCCGGTCTAATCCATGTCAGTAGAACCTCCCTGGCCAGTGGTCATATATTCTCTACTTGAAGACCTCCAAAGACTGGCACAAATTCAGATGCTGCACTTGACATTCACTAGCTGTGTGACACTGGAGAAGTCAGTTTGTTTCTTTAAAGACTAAATGTCATTTACTAAGTCAGAGATGGGTTGAGCACTCCCTGGAGGGAGTTCTCATGCTGGGAGCTGACCCCACTGATGAAATCATAGATTCTCCTTGTGTGCCATCGATGGAAATTGGAGAAAATCCTGAATAATTTCAGTCAGCTGTGGTTCTCAATAGGAAAGTTCAGCCACTCAACATGTTTATTTTGTTTTAAAGAATTATAAAGGGTCCAGAGCTAGAAGGGGCTTCAGAGGCCATCTAGTACAACTCCACATGTTATAAATGAGAAAACTGAGACCCGCAGCAGGCAAGTGGCTTGGCCAACATTGGTCAAGCATTAAAGAGCAGAACCTGCATTACAGCTCAGGCCCTCTCGCTAAAGTTGGCTCTATTTCCATTGGGCTACACAGTGTGAGTCCATGGTTCAGCTTTTGGGGCCTCCACGGCATGGAACAAAGGTTATGGTTGGGGGAGTTGTTATGAGGAAACCAGCATGGAAGAAGCTTACCCCTCGCACCTTCCCTGTGAATGCTATGGGGTCGCCTCCTTTCTAAATCCATAGGTTTCTAAACTTCTGGACTGAAATGGCAGTAAGAACCCTTTAAACTATCACTTTTAATTTCTGCCTTGGGATAGTGCCCAGTTACTCCACCATAGTGTATCTCTGCTTGTTTGTTACATAGAAAAATCAAAGCACAGAAACGGGAAATGTTTTTCCCCCTGGATTAGCCTGTAAATCCTACGAGGGCATGGACTGTACTGTATTGAAACTTTATATCTGGCTAAACACCAAATGTAGGTGTTTTTTATAAATGTTTGTTGATTAAATTAATAAATATGGCACAACAGCTGTTTCTGTGGTGGCAGAGAACGGGAAGCTGAGAGAATATCCACCTATCAATGGGGGGATGGCTGAACAAGTGATAGTACATACAGATGTGATGGAATACCACTTTATTATAAGAAAAGTTGTAGAAGTGTTGCAGAAGTGAGCAGAACCAAGAGAACAGTTTAGACAATTACAACAATGTCTCTGATCTATACAACGACCAGCCACAATTCCAGGGACTCAACATGAAGCGTACTGCCTACCCTTCTGAGATACATGAAGTGGGGAGGGGGAGAACATGGCCAATGTGGGAATTTGCTTTGCTTGACTATATCTTTGTAATTAAGGTGTTTTCTCTTCTTTTTCTTCTGGTTTTTATTTCTCAGTGAGCACCAGAGATGGAGGTGGGAGAAAAAGTAGAACTTCATAAAAATAACATAAAATTGAATTTTAAAAATTACAATAACAAAAAAGGCATGATACATTGGAAAGAATAGCAAATAAGAAGTCAGAGGACTCAGACCCAAACCTGACCTTTGCCATTTACTCCCTGTGTGACACTGAGGAAGTCACTTAACATCTCTAGGACTTAGTTTCCACATCTGAAAAATGAAGAGACTGGACAAAATGGTGCCCAATATCCCTTCTAACTCTTAATCTGTTATCTTGTAATCCTAAAGGTCTAAATATCAGACATGCTGAAGCCTCCGTTGTGATGCCTTTGCACATCCATAAACCAAAGTACAAAGGATAATAATCACTATTCTTGTCATCATCATCATAGCCATTTATATAGAGTTTTAAGGTTTGAAGTAGTACAGCAAATGGTTTTACTATCTCATTTTATCATCAAAACAACCCTGGGAGATAGGTGCACTTATTATCCCTGTTTTATATATGGAAAGCTGTCAGATGGCGATTAAGTGAATTGCTTGCCCGTGGTCACGCATTTAGAAAGTGTTTGAGGCCACATTTGAATTCAGGTCTTGCTAACTCCAAGCCTTGCAGTTTTATTCACTTGGCCACCTTAGCTTCATGGATCCAAATCTTGGACATAATATTTAATAGCTGTGTGACCTTAGGCCCATTAATGTGACTCAGTTTCCTCAGCTGTAAAATGAGGAAAATGGACTAGGTGATATCTCAGGTCTCTTCCAGTTCTGAATTTATAATCATCTGACTAATAAAACAAGGACTGGAACTCAAATCGTTGAGGTTATATTTGGTGCTCTGTCTTCTTTTTGCAATAATATGCTACACAGTATGGTATAATTCTGCAAAGAGAACAGAGATGAAGCATCTCTTATTATGTTTCTTTTCCCTTCTTCCCTCCCCTTACAGGAGAATGGACAAAGAAAATATGGCGGACCTCCTCCTGGCTGGGATGCTGCACCCCCAGAACGGGGCTGTGAAATTTTTGTTGGAAAACTCCCCCGAGACCTTTTCGAGGATGAACTCATACCACTTTGTGAAAAAGTGAGTTGTGATCCCTTTTATAATCTACCTGCCATCATCTAATTTCTGGCAGTCTCTGAACCAACTGTTTTCCTTTGAGCATCCCTCTGGCCTGTTCTTCACTGGCTGTTCAGCCTCCACCTACTTCTCCCTAATTGTGGGTATCCCTTGAGGCTCAGATGTCAGCCTTTTCTGGTCACTTCTTATTCAACGTGTCCAAACTCATTCTAATATTTTCTTTGGGGAAAAAGAAGAAATAAAAATTAATTTCAGGGTTTTGTTGCAGTACTGGAAGAATACAATCATACTCCTGGTATGCTTTTTTTTTTAAATTAAAGCAATTGAGTCATTGAGGAAACTTTCCTGCATACATTGATGGGGGAGGGAAGAAGATACCTCCCATTTCTATGGAATTAAAGTTTACAAAGCTCTTTCCACATAACTTGTTGTCTCTTCCTTTAGAATATAAGCTCCTTTTCAATAAGCCTCGTTCTTTTCTTTGTACCCTCAGTGCCTAATGCAGTGCCTGGCAATCTTGTCACTTCTGTCTCCACAATACCACTTGCATCCTTCACTTTCTCTCCATTCAGGATGGTATGTCTGCCTCTGAAGTTCAGCTTCACCAACCTTTTGCTCAGATTATTTCTAAAATTCATTCTTCCACAGCCCCTTGGCTAAGTCTGTTGTGTTCCTTTTCCTATCGTCCTCCCTACAGCAAGTAGAGTGATATTCCTGATTCATAAATAGATCTGACCACGTCACTCTCCTCCTCAGTAAACTTCTGTGGCTCCCTATTAGTTCTAGAATAAAACACAAACTTCCTAGTTTGGTAATTGAAGTCCTTCACAGTCTGGTACCATCCCACCTACCCAGACTTAGTACAGATTATTCCCCCTCATTCACTCTCTCATCTGCCCCATAGACAACACTCCATCTCCCTTGTCCATGCTTTTGGCCACGTTGTCCCCATACCTGGCATGTGCTCCCTCCTCTTTTCTGCCTTTTTGAATCTCTAGATTCCATCGAGGATTATCTCATGTCACCTGCACATAGTACCATCCTACCCTAACCCATAATTTTGTATTTACTCTGCATGTGTTTTGTAATTACTTGTATTATTTTGCATTTGCTGTACATGCTTTTCCCCAGTGGAATATAATCATTGTAAAGACAGGGATAGCCTGAATTTAGCACAGTACTTGGTCCATAATGGTTCAGAAATGCCTCCTAAACACAGACTGTGCATAATTATTTACATAACATCTCCCTATTAGACTGTAAGCTCCTTGAGTTAGAGACCCTTTCTTTTTTTGTATTTCTATAGGTTAGCAAACAGTGTTAGCTGTTTTACGGTTTAATATGAATATGATTTAATATGAATAAAATGGTTTGATAAATGCTTTTTGTAAATTTCCTTTTAATTGTACTATGTTATGGAAATGCTCGTTGTATTCCATACATTTAGAAAATAAATTTAAATTTTAAAAAAGAATAAAATGAAAAAAACAGAAAAAATAAATTAATTTTGATTGAATGAATGTTTTGAAATGAAATGTCTATTAAACAAATAGGCAAACTGACAAAGAACAAATTATATGGGGCACAGTGGGATAAAAACAAATTTGGGAAAACATTTATGGCAATTGCAAGAAGAGCAAATTTGACATCAAATTATGCAAAGAACCAATCCTATTCCAGAAAAAGACAAAATCACTAGTGAAAAAATGTTCAAAGACTATAAATGGACAATAAACAAAATAAATTATAAACTTTTAAAGCTCTTTAATAAAAAATGCAAATTGGAACCAGTTCAAATATCAGCTCAAACCAATCATATTGATCCTCCCCCAAAAATAGCTTAAACCCAATGTAGGCAGGGCTAGGGCAAAACAAACACAGGAGAGTGGAATGGAAAGATCCTGCATTTGCCATCTAAGAACCTGGGCTATTCTGAACTATGTGACCTCAGACAAATCATCTAACTTCTCTGCACCTCAGTTTCTACTGTTAGCAAATTATAGGCTTCAGTTAGGTGATATCTACAACTCTTTCCATCTTAACATTCAATGAATTTCTTATACTTTGCTGACAAAATTTCACATTAGTGGGATTGTTCTGGAGAATAATCTGGTTAAACATTCCAAATGGTTACCGTAATAACCATTCTCTTTGACCCGATAATTTTATTTAGAGGAAATAAATCCTAAAAAAAAGTCAGAATTATTCAAAAGAACATTGTGCTCTAATATATTTGTGTTAATATTATTTGTAACTGGGGGAAGAAACTTGGGGAGCACTATTTTACTTGTTTTGCTATTAAGAAATTTGTTTATTAAGAAATAAAACAAGCATTAATCATGGAATGGCTAAACAATCTGGTTTTTCATGAAATCAAATATGCTATTACTTCTACTACTACTATTATAATATAAAGAAATGTGAAAACATACAAATAATGTGAAGAAAGCAGACTTAAATCAGTATATGGATTAACAGTATCTATGTAAAAGGAAATATGCATATGTATGTACATATATGTATCTATGCAAATCAGTTACAAGTATAAATTTAGTTTAGCTTGTTGTTCAAAGTTACATTCATACAATGTTATTTTTTTTCCAGAGATGTTGCTGGCTTACTCCCAGCTGATTCTCTTGACAGCTGTCTTCATTAACTAGAGACTTTGCTTTATATGGAAATGAGGATAGAAATAGGTCGGAGGAAGAAGTCACCACAACTGTAACTAGGAATGTTTGTGCCTAGGGCAAGTGCCGCAGACTGTGACAGTTGAGGGTAGGGGTGGAGGCCATGAAATACCAACATGGGAAGGCTGCGATAGAGAACTGGAGTTGAGCTAGGGCGGTGCTCTCTTTCTAGGACCTCAAAAGTCTGTAAGAATTGTTAGCAATCTCAAATTTGGCACTCTGTGACAAAGTCCTGGCAGCCCCACCATAGTTCCATTTCTGATTGGTGTGCAAATAGGTATCCCTTTCTCTAAGTATATGGTTGGCTGATACTTTGCATTTCTTATTGTATTTCTTGATATTTGTATCTCCTTTCACAGGGAAGAAAATTATTGGATCATCAGATTTTGACCTGGACAGGACCTTCAAGGCAGTCTAGTCCAACCTAGTTTTTCCACTGAGGAAACTGAGGCCCAAAGGAGTGATATGACTCACCAAAGTCATACAGGCCATTAGTGACATTGCAAGGATCTAAGTATAGAACTGCTAACTCAAAATCCAGTGCCTTTTCCTAAATAAAAGAAGAAAACAGAGAGTCAGCATCTCCAGAGATTCTATCTTCAGAAGGAAGGACCCAGTCAGTTTCTGGAATGAGGACTTTTGCTGATGAATGCACTTTAAGGTCCCTCCAAAATTCTGAGAATGTATCTAGGTCCTCCCCCAACTCCGTCCCACCCGCCCCCATTACCCCCATCTCCTGATGAAGGATGCTTTAGCCTAAGCATAGAAGGAATCAGGACCCATGCATAAAGCAGATTTGAACCAAGAACCAATCCCCCAGAACACAGATGCCATGAAAATGGAAAGGGCTTCGGGATCACATGGGATCCCAGCCTGGCACTGAAAAGTTAAAGCTTCTCTGTGTTTTGTATTTTTATAGTTTGGTAAAATCTATGAAATGCGGATGATGATGGACTTTAATGGAAACAACCGAGGCTACGCTTTCGTCACATTCTCCAACAAGCAGGAAGCCAAAAACGCCATCAAGCAACTGAATAATTACGAAATCAGGTAAGACTTCTCTCATTGCATGTCATCAGGACTGTACCATCAAGGTTTCCATCCATCGGACTGTAAGCATGAATCAACTTGGCATAATGGTCTGTGTGCTGCCTTTGGGGTCGAGAAGGATCTGGGCTCGTATTCCACCTCAGATGTCCACTAACTATGAAGACGGGTCAATGGCATTGTTTAATTATCTATAAAATGGAGATAAGAAGGAAGAAAACAAACACTTATTAAACACTTACTGTGTGCATGGTATTCGGTGGGGATACAAATACAAACAAAAAATGGGGCCTTGATCTTGTATTCTAAATTGGGGAAACAACACACAAAAGGGAGCTGAAGAACATGGGGAAGGACAAGGAGAGATGAAGAGTGCAGGAGCATGGTTTGGAAGTCCTAACATTCAGGAACAAAGCCAGAGGGACAATGAAGGTTGGCTGGCTTGAGCCTCTCCACAAAGTGGAAGCCCCAGAACAAACTCACAAATGGGAGAAGTGAGACAGCCTGATGGAGAACTATTTCAGGGTTTGAAGGCTGCAGGTGAATTGGATGTTCCAGGGTGAGGTGGCCTGAGGTACCAATGGAGCTTCCAGGGTGAAACCATAGCCTGGTTTTGAAGCCTGGAAAGTTGGGAGCAAAGTCAGGAAGGAAATGAACACCCAGAGTATCTACCACACAGGGTCATAGTATGAAAAGAATGCAAGCTTACATAAATGGCAGCTACAACAAAAGTATGGGATTTTGGAGGGACCTCAACATCCATCCAGTCTAAGCCTGACCAAAAAATGAATTCCCGTACTGATACACATGGCAAGTGGTCATCCAATCTCAGGTTGAGGGTCTGTGAGGATGGGGAACCCACCACTTCCTGAGATAGCCCATCCCACTCACATCATTAGGAAGTTATTTGAAATAACCTCTGGTGGAGGAAGAGGGGGAAGAGGAAGAAAAGGAGGAGGAGGATGAAAAGGAAAAGGAGGAAGAGGAGGAGGAGGAAGAGGAGGAAGAAGTAAGTTTTAATATCAAGCCTAGATTTGCCTCCATAGATTTCTTCTTCCTCTTCCATTCTAACCTCTAGGGCCAAATAGGACACATTTAGTCAACTCTTTCACATGACAGATAACTCAAATAATAAAATATATTAATCATGCCCTCTCCCAGCCTTTTTTTTCCTCTATGCTGAACATCTTCCGTTCCTCCAATCAGCCCTTGTGTGCAATGCATTCAAGGCTATTCACCACCTGATTTGCCTTCTTTTGGACATTCTTCAGCTTAACGTTGGTCTTTCAAAAATGTAGTATTCAGAAATGAACATGACTATAACCTCCTTGTTCCTGGAGAAGTGTAAACACCTCTCTTAAAGCAGTCAAAGATTGCATTAGGTTTTTTTGCCGTTCATGTTACACTGTTGATAGGCAGTGAGCAAACAGAGTTAGCTCGCAGTCAGGAAAACTTGTGTTCAAGTCCTGCCCTGACACTGACTGAGTGATCCTAGTAAGTTGTTTATCATCTCAGTGCCCTGAGCAACTCTCTAAAACCATCCATTGCTGAGGCGGTGCAGACCTGCACTGGTAGAGAGCATTACCGCACCTGAGACTTACTCATTTCAATGAATTCCCAGGTCTGGTACTTAACCGTTAGCTTTTTAAGCTTTAACCATAAGCTTTTTATTGCCTGGGATTGTCTGCCTTTCTTATGGAAACAGAATGGTGGTGATGAAGTGAACTATCTACACAAGGAACAGGAATCCTAGAGTTTGGGCCTGTGTTTACCACTGTATTAGCAATTTTGATTTGAAGCTCTTTCCCACCCATTAATAAGCCATGTGACTGCTGACATCACAGGAAGTCTAAGTTACATGGTGGGAAGAGCTTCCTGACAGGAAAAGGAAGTTATGTCACAGAAAATGCTGAGAGAGAGAGAGAGAGAGAGAGAGAGAGAGAGAGAGAGAGAGAAGTTATGGCTACTAATGTCTGCTAATGGCTGCCCTCGTGATTAATGGAACTGAATAGGCTGACTTAGCTGTACCGTGAGTTGGTTTTGGGGAAGACCCCAGCAAGGGGTCAGAGAGGTTTTAGGATGGGAAGGCTCCATGCTGTTATATGGTGTTTTAAGTTCCTTGCTGTTATGATAAAGTGGCTGACTGGCTGTTGGAGCTGAACATTTGGTTATGGGATATGATTTTCTGGTGTCTGAATAAATGTTGTACTTCTTTAGCCTTCTTTATGGAGAGTCTCTCATACTTTGCAATAAACAGCTACATAGGTATATTCATGATTGTCATTCACATTGTGTTTATTGACTTACTGTTTCAACCACTCTCTGTATGGTAAGTCACTGGGTAAATCACTCGACCTCACACAAAATGTGAGAGAGTTTCAATGCCAGTGTCTCTAAGTGTCTCTAAGGTATTCCTGCACTACTAGGGTATAGATGAGTAGGCAATGGATCTGGAGAACCAAAGGTGTTAATGACTTGGCAAAATGGGGCTTCTCACCAAGTAAAATAACTGTTTTCTTGCAGGAACGGACGTCTCCTTGGGGTTTGTGCCAGCGTGGACAATTGTCGATTATTTGTTGGGGGAATCCCAAAGACCAAAAAGAGGGAAGAGATCTTGTCAGAGATGAGAAAGGTCACAGAAGGCGTGGTTGATGTCATCGTCTACCCCAGCACTGCAGACAAAACCAAGAACCGAGGCTTTGCTTTTGTAGAGTATGAAAGTCACCGAGCCGCAGCCATGGGCAGGAGGAAACTACTCCCAGGTTTGCAGCTCTCCCTAGCCCTCCCACCAAAGGACAGAACCCACCACACCTTTCTCTACAGTTGTTGCTGGGAATGAGAGAAAACAGGCTTTCTTCCTTTGCCATTCCAAATCAAATATTCTTTTCTTTTGGGCTTCTTCTTGTGCCTTAAATCTTAGAATGTTTTACACAAGTCACATGTGAGAAAAAATAATGGAGTCGTAGGACCTTGGCTTAAGGTCTCAGGTATGCAACTTACTAGTTGTGTTACATTGGGCAAGGCCTTCCCTTCCCCTTCTCTGAGTCTCACATTCTTCCCCCAGAAAAGGATAGAGCTGATCTCAGTGATCTCTGAGTTATCCTCTAGCTTCAGGTGCCAGGATCCTAAAATGGATGCCTTATCCCTCTTTTGTATCATAAGTTATACTCAGAAACATAAACACATTAAGTTGACCTGACAATTTCCAAATACACACACATATATGTATATATGTGTGCATACATACATGCACATATGTGTGTGCATATATATACATACATACATATACATACTATATATATATATATATACACATATATATACATGACTAAATGTTGCCCAGCGAAAACATTGTTTTTTCAGTGCTTGCCTTGGAAATACATTATCTCTAAACTACTACCAACAATAATCAGGACATTCTTTGTTTCAGGTCCTTATACTGCTACTCATCTGAGTTTGGGACGATGTTGGTGATGGGGGTAGTGGTGGTGATGGTGATGGTGATGATGGTGGTCTCAAAACTTTACAGATCTTACGAGTTAGAGACAAGGGCTCCATACTGCTTTTTGTCGGTGGGATCCTCAATGCTAAGTCATACAACAATGAATTGCAGAGCACTAAGATCAATCATAAGATATCATTTTATCCCTAGATCTAGCGTAGATTTTTTTT
>JAQQSZ010011010.1:0-12358 GCA_028646595.1 Phalanger gymnotis
CTAACAGGAGAGACAACAAGCAAGCAAGTACATACAAAGCAAGATGCACACAGGATAAATAGGAGTAGTCAACAGAGGAAAAGATGCTTGAATTAAGAGAATTCAGGGAAAGCTTCCTATAAAAAAAGTGTGATTTTAATTGAAACCTAAAAGAAGTGGTGGGGGTGGATCTAGAGTTGGGATTGGGTAATAAAGTGTGTTCCAGGTTTGGAGGACAGCCAAAGAAAATGCTTGGAGCTGAGAGATGGAATGTCTTTCTGTGGGAAAGCTGGGAGGCCAGTGTCACTGGATCAAAGAGTATGACAAAGAGAATAAGGTGTAGGGAGACTGCAAAGGTAGGAAGGGGCTGTGTTATGAAGGGCTTTGAATGTCATTTTTTTTTATTTGCTCCTAGAGGCAATCAGAAGCCACTGGAGTTTATTGAGTAGGAGGGTAACATTGTTGGATCTGTGCTCTAGGGAAGTCACTATGATGGCTGAAAAGAGGGTGGATTAGGGATTGGGGACAGTTGAGTCAGGCAGAGCCACCAGCAGACTGTTAGGGTAATGCAGGTATGAGATGATGAAGGCCTACACCAGAATTTTGGCAGTGTCTGAAGATCAACCAATAAACATCTATTAAGTATCTACTATTTGCCAAATACTAGCTAGAAGTGGTCGTATTGGAAAGATGTTGTAAAGGTGAAATTGACAGGCAAGAGCTTGGTTAAGATTGGTGAGAGCTAGGAGTCTGGAATGATTCTTAGGTTGTGAACCTGAAGGACTGGGAGGGTTGTATTTCCCTCTACAGTAATAAAGAAGAGAGGATGGGTGGGGGAAAATAAGGAGTTCTGATTTGGACACATTAAATTTAAGACGTCTACTGGAAATCTAATTCAAAGTGTCTTAAAGGCAATTGGAGACACAAGATTGGAGGTCAAGAAAGGGTTTGGGGCACAAAAGGTAGATTTGAGAATCACCAGCATAGAGATGGTAATTAAATGAATGGTAGTTGATTACATCACCAAGTGAAGTGGTATAAAGGGAGAAGAGACGAGGGCCCAGAACAGAACCATAAGGGACATCTATGGCTAAAGGGCAAGATCTGGAGAGGAACAAAAAAAGGAGATAGAAGGAATAGTCAGATAGATCAGAAGAGAACCAGGAGAGAGTGGTGTCCTAAAAACTTAGAGAGAAGAGTGTGTCAGGGAGGAGAGATTGATCAACAGTGTCAAGGGCTGCAGAAAGGTAGCAGTTTCAGTAGAACGATAAGGTTGGCAGCCAGATTGTGAGAGGTTAGGAAGAGATTGAGAAGAGAGAAAGTAGAAGGACATTTTGTAGATGGAGTTTTGCTAAAAGAGCCAAAGCTGTATAGGATCATAGCTAGAGAGGATGGAAAAATTATAAGTGAGGGTTTTTGGTGGGGAAAGGATGTGGGAAATGTGAGTATCTTTGTAAGGAGCAGGAAAGGAGCCAGTAGACAGGGAATGATTGAAAATAAATGAAAGAGTGGAGATGACAGGGGGCAGAAGAGTAGAAAGGGCCACTTGAACAAGTAGAGGAGTTATACTTAGTGAAGTGTAAGGCTCCCTCATCATGTGAGACATGAGTAAAGAAAGAGAGAGATGCAGAAGGCATCTGAATGAGAACAGATTAGTAAGAAGAGATAAGGAGTTTGTGATGAGTGGCCTCAATTTATTTTCTGTAAAATGTTAAGCAAGATTCTCATCTGAAGGTATGAGAGAGCCATAGGAGGTTTCAGAAGGGATGAGAAGCTGCTTTGGAAAGTGAGAGAGTATATCATTAAGGCAGAATTCATGATTTCAAAGAAAATCATGAATATGCCTGAATGGTCCAGAATCGCAGGATATAAGGAATTCTCTAAGTAAAAGGGCAGAGGAGTTAAAGCATTTATTCAAGCTCCAAAATAGCAGACCCCCAGATCAGTGTCCCCAATTCGATATCTTGGCAAGAACTTTCCAAAACCAATATGCCCATCTCACAATAGTGACCAGGAGGTTACAGAAAAATATTATGGCAGCAAGCCAAGACATACTGGTGCTTCCCCCCAATGCTAGGGCCCTCCAGTAGGAAGATTACACACTGGCCTCAAGCCCTTCCTCAGCACTCTCCGGTCTGCACGAGGGTCAGTCCTGCTTTTAGTAGCACCTGCTGCCACCACTGCTGCCTCCGCTGCTGCCGCCGCTGCTGTGGCCGCTTTTCCTTCTCCTCCCTCCACTATATCTCAATCTCCAAGCTGTGTTCTCTCCTTTTATATAGTCACCAGATGTCATCCCATCAACTGGAACATCATCTGAGCAACCAGAACTCAGGTGCCTACCATTGGTTCTGGTCTTAGCCACTCTACCTAGGACCCTGCGAGCCCCCCCACCCAAGCCTATTCAAATGGGTGGGAAAGATCTTCCCATTAACCGATTGCCTTTACAGAGAGTGATTGGGTTAGGGAAGTATATAGTGGGATTGCCTAGGAGCAGTGAGGGCCCAGTTGATTTTGGTTAACCTAAATTTGAAGTGACATCAAAGGAAAAATGCTTATGTGGATTTATGCATGTATGTTTGCATGCATGCACTGAAATAAGTTTCCTTTTTCCATGTTGGGATTTGTTGTTTTCCCCTTGTATTTCTCCCTGTCTCCACCTCTCTCTTTTTCTTTCTTCATTCCTTCTGCCTCAGCATCTTTGTCTCTTTCACTGTCTGTATCTGTCTGTATCAGTGGACATAGAATGGTGCATGATTTTCTCCAAATCCATTCAACAGAATGTATGTAGGAGCAAAGGTGACAAGTGATAGGAATTGTTGAACAATGAGGCTTGTCTGGACATAATTGGTGAGATGATAAGGGACAGAGCTTCAAGACAGGACAGTGTAGAGTTGTATTGCTTCGCCAAGGGGCCAGTATGGGGAGAAGAGGAGAGAAGAGTAGGGTAGATTGTATGGGAAGGGTCAAGGGATGGGTGGTTATGATGTGGATGAAATGTAAGCTATTATTTTCTTACAGAGGTTCAGAGTTACTGGGATATGGAGGGTTTGGCCAAGTCTGAAAATTTTCATCATTGTGTAAAGGGTAACCCTCTTTTACCCTCAGAAGACAAGAGATGGGTGACCTACAGTCAAAGAGAGAGCTGTTTTCTTTGCATTTTAATGCAAATGTTCTACACTTTCCAGTGCAGGAGGTAAAAATTGCCCTTATGCTGGCACAGAAGGAAGCAATTGCTTTGGGGCAAATGAAAGATTCCCGAGTGGCCTTGAACCTTGTGGCCTTTCTTAAAGGGACCAGATATCCCCAGCAGGAAATGAAAAGCACAAGTTGCTGGAGCTCAGTCTGAGGTCTTCTGACATGAGGATAGTCATCAAGCAACAGTAAGTAACGGTAGGTTTCTTATACAAGGGATCTCAACAATGTTCTCTTTGGGGAAGGAAGAGGTCCACCAAGGATGATGGAGCCATGTTGTGGGAGGGCAGAGGATCTGTAGCTTGCCAATACTATAATATTACTGAGTTGTTCGTCAGGGCACCTGAAAGATGGATAGTGAGTATGTATCAAACAATCTTTCACTCAAAGTATCTAATGAGCTAAGGGCATTGTCTTTATGTTCATGGTTTCTTGTGAATCTGTTGTGCCTTAATGCATTTTCATTTCTGGGTTAAGTAAGGGCTGTCCTATGATCAATATCCTTATTTTTCCTTGAGTGTTTGTACAGGAGTTGGGGACTCTATTACTCACATTTGGTAAAACCTAGACCCAGGGTATATAATCAACAAATTTGGAGATTTTCTGAAGAATTTCACTAGAAGGAAAAACCAAAGAGAATTTGGCCCCTTTGTTGTTACTCTGTAGGGATGAATGAAATCTGGTATAATTCTGGAGTCTGAGGAGGCAAAACTAGGACCACCATTGTTATCATGTCTGGTTTTGGGACTGTGATGTTAAATAGAAGTTTTAGATGTTCAGTCCTTGGGAATAACTACCCATAATTCATAAAATGGTAGATTGAAAGTTGTAAGGAACATTACATGTCATAAAATGCAGCTCCCTCACATTGCAGATGAGAGATGAGGCCCAGAGAAGTTTGGGGTTTGGTTTTGGCTTTAGCTTTGGGTTGTTACTAATTCCCTTTGGGCTCAATTTCCGTGTCTGTCCAATTAACGTATTACACCAGATGAACTCCAAAGTCCCTTCTTGTTCCAGATATGTGATGCTGGTATATTGTCAGGTGTCACAGATTGTCAATTTGGTTTGGTCAAGGCTAATGCCCACACCTTTCCAAACTACCAAATTGGACTGAAATGAGAAAACAGTACTTTAAATGTAAATGGAATAATTTAGGAATCTGGAAAATCTAATGCTCACAGTGAACATTCACGGATGCATCTATTGTCTTTTAAAATAGTTTTAATAATACCTTTTTATTTTTTGCATTACACTTACTTTTAGATTTCTAAGTATAAATGATCCCTTCCCCCACAAAAAAGAGTTTTCTCCAAAATCAAACAAGAACAATTAAAGTAAAACCAAAGCATGGACCGGATTTGCCAGTTTATATGACAATCAGTATCCACACTCACTCCAAAGGTATGTGCTTTCCCATGGGTTTTCTGGAGCCAAGATATAATTAGATCTCTTCTGGCCACTAAAATACAAAACAAAAATTACTAAAAGACAAAATCCTGCTACGAAAAATTATTTAGTGTACCTTCCCCCTTCTTACTGACAAGATAAGAAAAACTAATAGTTCCATAATGCAAAAATCAGTATTTTCAACTGGAATTCCTGCCTAGTAACCACCATGTAAGTAGCCCTGAGATATTTAATCTCTGAGGTCTCTAGTTTCTTTTTCTTTCTCTGTCTCTATCTCTGTCTCTGTCGCACACACACACACACACACACACGTACACATACACACGCAATACATACACATAAGTAAATACACATATAAATGTCATATATGTACACATACACATATGTGTATATGTTGTACCTTTAAAACATTTAAGGAGGAGAGAAAAAAAAGCCCACAAGTAAGTGGCTTTGGGAAATCTTCACGAAGGAGATGACCCATGATTCTTGAATGGAGTTGGTGGGGGGAGGGGTTAAGAAGTGAAGGTGACAAAGAATGAGAATTGAGGAGGGCAGGCAGTCCAGACTCAAGAATTAGTACATATCATTAACCCAGGAGTCCCCTGGTAATGGTTTACTGACCGGTGGTGGTCATGAACTTCATGATTTATCTGTTCTCGCGTTTGGCATTCTGAATGTTTGTTTTTGTTGATTTATTTGCTGATGCTCAGGAGCTTGGAAGAGCCAGGGATGAATTAATGTAGTGCTTCAATTCTGGGAGAGGCAGGGAGCATTTCAGGCCATCACTTGGCCCTTCAGGCCCCACCATTGTCAAGACTGACTTTGATTTTCTGCAGCCTCATGCAGCTGATGATATGTGGTCACCACACTGGGAGGTGGAACATGGGAGTGAGAGCTCCAGCAGCAAAGCAGTAGAAACGAGGAAGAGCAAATGCTGGAAAGAAGATGAATACTGAATTCGGAAACAAGGAGAAAGCTGGGAAGGAGGACCAAGGGCTGGAGTGAGAAGCCTTCGGAGGCTTTCCTTCAGAGGGAGCCCACAATTGTGTGAGCAGGAAGAGAAGCAAAAATCATCTTATCCATGCTTGGAAAGGAGGCTACTATGCCAGTCAGGTTCCAGGGTTTCCATGGGAACTGGTTCCCTAGTGCTACAGCCAAACTATAGATTCAGGACATCAAGGAAAAATGCTTATGTGGGTTTATGCATGTGTGTTTGCATGCATGTGCAGAAATATGTTTCCTTTTTCCATGTTGGAATTTGTTGTTTTCCCCTTGTATCTCTCCCTGTCTCCACCTCTCTCTTTCTCTCCATTCTTTCTGCCACAGCATCTTTGTCTCTTTCATTGTCTGTATTTCTTGTCTCTCTTCCACTGTCTCTGATTCTTTGTCTCTCTCTCACCATATCTTTCTTCCTATCTCTACCTGTGTTTCACCCCCTTTCTCCCCTCATCTCTCTTTTTCCCTCTATCTCTAGTTCTGCTTATTTTTCCCTCTCCCCTTTATTCTGTATCTCCGTCTGTCACGAAGTAGGCAGTTAATAAATGCTTATTGACTTCATTTATGTCTCTAGACCTTTCTTGAATTTTTTCTTGTATCTGTTCATTCTCTAGGTAGTCAGTCACTCCCTTTTACTCTCCTCCTTTCAGTTTCTCAGAAAATCCACTGAATCCTTAATCAAATTTTGAAAAATAACATTTTACCATCTCTCCTTCCTCCCCAATTTTTAGTATGATTGAAGGACCCAGATAGAGAGATAATAGGCTATGCACTCAGAGCCCCCTCTTCTCTGTGCTTCATCCCCCCCCCCATACACAGCACCCAGCCCTGGGCCTTTCCCTTAAATATAGCTTTAATCTTTGTTATCTCTGAACAAATCCCAGAGAGGTCTAGAGTCAGACAAGAACTTTGTCAGCCAGAGAACTCCCACATCACACAGAGTGGAAAATTCTCCACATCTTGGCAGAGTAAAGAGGTTCCATTGTGGGCCATCAAATTCTGCACAGGTTTTTCTTCCACACGGACTTGAAGAGAGTTTACAAGATAAAATCTAGAGAAAGAAGACTCGGTAAGGAGTCAGAGGACCTAGGTTCTAGTGCTTGGTTTGGTGCCTCAGGCACTACTTGAATGACTTTGGGTAAAACCTCTCTGAGCCCGAGTTCCCTCACTACAAAGTGAGGTGGTCCAATTAGATGGCTCCTAAGGTCCCTTCCAACTCCAAATCTATGATGTTGTGATGTAAATGACTTGACCAAGGTCACTCGAATAAGAAGAAAAGTGAGGATTTGAACCCCGAACCTCTGACTCCAAAGCCAGTCATTCTCCCCACCCCCAGATCCACACTGTTTAAAATTATAGGTGTTTTAACTTGACTTATTTCTTTAAACTTCTTTAAGGTTCTTTTATTTTTCCTCAACAAGGAAAAGAACAGGGATAACCAGAACAGGTTCAGGGGGCTAGAAATGTTCTTATCTGGCTTTCACTTCTCTGCTTATTTCTCATTTATACCATTTTCAGGTACTGGGTTTCTTTTGAGATGGAGCCCACATCCTTTACATGGTGATAAGTGCCCCAGCAGCATGCCTGGCCTTTCAATCATGGCTGCTGAGCAGCATACCACTATGATGGAGGAAGGGTACCCTGGCTTTCCATAGCTGCACTTAGGACTGTTGTTTAAGGAATATTTCAAATAAATGTCATACCCACTCCTTTGGGGAAGCTTAGAAAAGCCTGATGTATACTCCCACTGCATTTGGAATAATTTCTTGCTTAAAGATTTACCAGAAATCAGATTGTGACACTTAGAAATAATAAGGATACAAATGAGGAAATGCCAGCTGTAAAGATTTGGTCACCACTTCAAGTAAGTGTTTAATCATGCAAGGGAAAATATCTTCACAGAATCACATTTTCATGATGACAACATATAGTTAGAAAAATAAAAATAACGGGGTGCTAATAAACCCAAATTATTATGTTTTGCTTTGACAACAATATTAATGCTAATTGCAAGGATGTTGCATAATTTCACAGCTTGCAGTTAATAATTTTGAATTCCCCTTTCCCACTCATTTTTTTCCATAACATTCCTGTAAACTAAGCAAATATTGTACCTATTTTGCAAATATGGGAAAAGGCTTGGCAGCTGGTGAGTGACTCCAAAACAGACCTTAGGAATCATAGCCTTGAGTCACACTCTTTTAAAAAAAAAGTTAATATTTTATTTTTCTCAGTTACGTGTAAAAATAATTTTTAACATTCATTTTTAAACTTTGAGTTCCAAATTCTCTCCTTTCCTCCCTCCCCAACCCCCTACATTGAGAAGGTAAACAATTCAATTTAGGTTATATGTATAAAATATTGCAAAATATTTCCATATAAGTCATGTTGTAAAAGAAAACATAGAGCAAACCAAAAAAAAATCTTCAAGAAAAATAAAGTTAAAAAAAAGTATGCTTCAATCTGTATTGACACCACCAGTTCTTTCTCTAGGGATGGATAGCATTTTTCATCTTCAGTCCTTTGGAGCTGTCTTGGATCATTGTATTGCTGAGATAGCTAAGTCATTCACAGCTGATCATCTTACAATATTGCTGTTACTTTTTACACATACATTTCACTTTGCATCAGCTCATATAAGTCTTTCCAGGTTTTTCTGAGAACATCCTGCTCATCATTCCTTATAGCACAGGAGTATTGCTTCATAATCATATGCCACAATTTGTTCACCATTCCCAAATTGGTGGGCCTCCCCTCAATTTCTAATTCTTTGCCATGAGAAAAGGGCTGCTATATGTACTACATACAGGTACTTTTCCTTTTTGTATCTCTTTCGGGCTGCAGAACTGGTGGTGGTATTGCTAGGCCAAATGGTATGAATGGTTTTATAAACCTTTGGGCATGGTTCCAAATTGTTCTACAGAGTGGTTGAATCAGTTCACTACTCCATCAACAAAGCATTAAATGTTTCGTTTTTCCCACATCACTTCCAACATTTATTGTTTTTTTTTTCTTTTATGTGCTATTAGCCAGTCTAATAGGTATTATATAATACAAATTTCTATATCCAATTCAGTGCGTATGTTATTCCCTCTTTGAGTCATTTTTGATGAGAGTAAGGTTCACTCACTCTCACTTACCCACTCTTCCCCTCCATTGTAAAAGCTTTTTATTGTCTATTTTATGTGAGATAATTTACCCTTATTCTACCTCTCCCTTTCCCTTTCTCCAAGTTCATTCTTCTCTCAAACCTTAATTTTATTTTTTAGATATCTTCCCTCCATATTCAAGTCATACCTGTGCCCTCTGTCTATATATACTCCTTCTAACTGCCCTAATAATGAGAAAATTCATCTTCCTACGTAGGAAGATAAAGAGTTTAATCTTATTAAGTCCTTTATGATTTCCTTTTCTTGCTTACTTTTTATGCTTCTTTTGCATGTTATATTTGAAAGTCAAATTTTCTATTTAGCTCTGGTCTTGTGAATGCCTGAAAGTGGTCTATTTCATTGAATATCCACCCCACCCCCCAAATGATTGTTCTCAGTTTTGCTGGGTAAGTGATTCTTGGTTGTAATACTGACTCCTATGCTGTTCAGAACACAATATTCCAAGCACTCTGATCCTTTAATGTAGAAGCTGCCAAATCTTTATGTTATCTTGACTGTGACCGCATGACGTGCAAATTGTTTCTTTCTGGCTGCTTGAAATATTTTCTTCCTCACTTGGGAACTCTGCAACTGGGTATTATATTCCTGGGAGTTTTCATTTTGAGATCTCTTTCAGGAGGTAATTTCTATTTTAATTTCTGTTTCTAGAATATCAAGGCAGGGGTTTTTTTGGATAATTTCTTGAAAGATTATGTCTAGGCTCTTTTTTATCACCTCTTTCAGGTAGTCTAATACTTTTTAAAATTATCTCTCCTGGATCTATTTTCCAGGTCAGTTTTTTTTTCATTGAGATATATCACATTGTCTTATTTTCCATTCTTGATTTCTCATAAATTCATTAGCTTCCACTACATCATTTTTAATTTTCAAGGAATTATTTTCTTCAGTGAAATTTTGTTCTTCCTTTCCCATCTAGACAATTCTACTTTTAAGGAGTTTTTTTCTTCATTGAATCTTTGTGCCTCTTTTCCCATTTGACCAATTCTGCTTTTAAGGCAGTTTATTCCTCATTGGCCTTTTGGACTTCTTTTGCAATTTTGTCCAGTCTATATTTAAAGTGTTATTTACTTCAGTATTTTTTGGGTCTCCTTTAGCAAGCTGTTGACTTGTTTTTCATTATTTTCTTGCCTCCTTCTCATTTCTCTTCCTAATTTTCCCTCTACTTCTCTTACTTGATTTTCAAAATCTTTTTTGAGCTCTTCCATGGCATGAGACCAATTCGTATTTTTCTTGAAGGCTTTGGATATAAGAGCTTTGACTTTATTATCTTCTTCTGGGTGTGTATTTTGATCTTCCTTGTCACCATAGTAACTATCTGCAGTCAGATTTTGTTCTGTCATTTGTCATTTTCCCAGCTTATTTCTTAACTTTTAATTCCATGTTAAAGTAGGACTCTGTCTCCAGGATGGATGGCACACTGTCCCAAGCTTTCAGAGACTTTATGTAGCTTTTGAAAGAGATATTTCTAGATACCTTTAAGTTTTCAGTTCTTCTAAGGTGATATGATTTAAGGAGAGGTATGTTTACTATTCTCCTGTCCTGTGCTCTGGACTGTGAGTGACCACAATAATTCTTTTCTGTCCTGGAACTGTGAAGAGTGCCCCTGCTCCACTGTGGCTGCAAGATCTTATGTGCTAGTATTCTTCTTCACCCTGGAACTGCCACCCAGGACTGTGACTTAATGTGAGTGTGGGCAAAGCAACAGGGTCCTGCCCCTACTGACAGCAAAAATAAATCCTGTAATACCCCTGTAATCTCCTTCTAATAAGTTGTTTCACCCTCTTACCATCTGAGAGCTCCAGAAGCAACAGGTGCTGGTGCTGATTTAGTGGCTCCTAAGGTCTGCTCTTGGTTTGCTTGGCCTGAATCGGTGCTGGTGCTGGACTATACTTCACTCTCACCCAGGTGCAACAGGCCTTTCCTGATGACCTTCTAAGCTGTTTTTGGCTGGAAAATTATTTCACCCTGTCCCTTCATGAGTTCTACTGCTCCAGGTTTTGTTTCATGGCATTATTTAAAGGTGTTCAGAGAGGTTTTTGTGTAGAGCTCAGGTGAGTCATTGCTCTTCTCCACTATCTTGGCTCTGCCCCTGAGTCACAGTCTTTAAGGAATATCCCTTCCCATGACTCATGGATGAGAACCCAGCCTAGGGAAGAGTGGTGCTTTCATTCACTTGCCATTAATCATTTTGGTGGAATTGCATTTTAATAGCTTTCTAATGCTAATGGAACTCAATTGTTGCTAGATGGGCACTTTGGACAAATTATTAATTTAGCACAAAGCATTTTTCCCTGAATTTCACAACTAATTACAGAGAACAAAAATATTTCTTATGGGGATTTCATGAAAAACGCTTTTTTGTCTATATCTCCAGGGTCCATTTCAACAAATAGGAAACTTGGTAAATGTCAAAAGAGTAATTAAGAAATATTAACAAATAATTCTGCATAACTGGTTTGCATTTTATTCCTTCTGGACCATGCAGTTCTCTTGCTTGTTTTCATTCTCTTCTTCCTTCATGAGGTGTAATTGGTACACATAGTGGCATTTATTTTAAAAAAAACCGACAAAAAAGTTCACTTCTTATAGTTCATGGATTTTTTTGCTATAGAAGTTATAGTTACATTCCAGCTAAATTTGAGACCTGAGCATCTCTATAACTCAACACTCCCTATGTGTCTGTATACATCTGTACACAATCTCTTTCAGAGATTATTAGACTTACTGACAATGGTGAGGAAATTACAAAGAGATGAAATGTAAGAACTTTGGAAGATTGAGATGCCCAGGAATGATGCACAGGTAAAAGGGCATGGACTCACATCAACTTAATCTCCAGCCACATCTGAGTAGTTGGATTGACAATATGATGTGATTGACAACAAAGATGTCTGCTCCTACATCATGAAGAGCCATCCACAATGAACTGAGCAAAAGCAACCTTTGAAAGCAAGTTGTTTCTTTATAAAAGTCCCACATCTAAGGTTTATAAGGAGGTGGTTCACATTTATGAGAACAAGAGCCATTCTTTTTTTTTTTTACTTTTGAACATCTATTTTTTTTAAAACCTTGAGTTCCAAATTCTCTCCCCTCTTCCCTTCCCATCCACCTTCCCTAAGAAGTCAAGCAGTTCAACATGGGCCACATGCGTATCATTATATATAACTCTTCCACAATACTCATGTTATGAAAGACTAAGTATATTTTGTTTCTTCCTAACCTATCCACCTTTATTGAATTTTCTCCCTTGACCCTGTCTCTTTTCAAAAGTGTTTGTTTTTGATTATCTTCATCCCCATCTGCCCTCCCTTCCATCATCCACCCTTTTTTATCTTCTTCCTCCTTCTTTCCTGTGTGGTAAGATACACAACTGAGTATGTATAGTATTCCCTCTTCAGGTCATATCTGATGAGGGCAAGATTCACTCATTCCCCCTCACCTGCCTTCTCTTCTCTTCCTACAGAACTGCTTTTTCTTGCCACTTTTATGTGAGATAATGTGCTCCATTCTATCTCTTCTTATCTCTTTCTCTCAATATATTCCTCTCTCATCCCTTATTCATCTTCAGCTCATCCTATGCCCACTCTCTCTCTCTCTATATATATATGTTTATA